>JAFVLL020003314.1:0-12152 GCA_021397915.2 Tor tambroides | reverse complement strand
TGTGTGTGCGTGTGTGTGTGTTGCTCGCGTGGCCATCCCCGGGGCGCTCCGCTTTTGTGTGCAGGCGGAATAAGTTTGCTCTCAGCTGTATGGTAATTCAAGCAGCACCTGCGCTACCGTTCTCATAATCGGGGGATCCGCGGAGCCCCACAAAAACAAGCAAATCGCCTCCTTATCGTTCCATTCTCAGCAGCCCATTTAAATAAATATATGTTTGTTTTTCCTGGTCTTTTGAACGTATTCGATGCCCGACTGTTGTCTTACATTAGAACCCGCTACGATTTTTTTCCCCCAAGCCAGTATTCGTTGTTTGGGAAAAAAAAAATGTGTGTGTGTGTGTGTGTGTGTGCAAAAGAAAAAAGGCAGATTTGCGCGTGTGTAGTGGGGGTGGTGGAGGGAGGGTGTTAATTTGGTCGTTCATTTAAGTGCGATTTTCTTAAGCACAAAAGCTTTTCGCCTGAGGTCCATAGTAACCAAACACAAGTGAGACAAATTACATCACTGTGTTAAGATATGCTTTGAGCTCTTTCTGTATTTCCAATCCACCAACCTTTAAATGAGCCAAATTTTCTGACATCATAGAGTGGAAAAAAATGGATTCCTAGTGAAACTTTGCTGGTTGCAGGGGGCAGGGGTGGGACAGAGGGAATGAGCTGGAAGAAGATGGCATTCCTCTTTTTCTGTGTTTACTCCCTGTGTATGATTTGAGTTTAGAAGTTTCCTTACTATTTTTCCCCCATCACATATATTTCTAGTAGCCTAACTAGATAAGGTTTTTGTGTTACTGTTAAATTTTTATTATTTAAAAAACTTACCTGTGAATCTTTGTAAAGTAATGTTCTGAATGTACTGCATATTTTACTAATTGCATATGCCATTAAACGATTTAATAAATAAAATACCAAGACAATCTTATATTTACATTTTTGCATTTATTTGTTACTGTAAAACTTTCTGACAACACCAGTAGTACATAGAAGGTCACCTGATGACTTAAAGTTTATTGAATTGGCCTCACCAGCAACTAACATACAAAGTGTGACCCATAAAAATGCCAATAACACACAACACTACCATAATGCAGTAAACACTGATTAAACAACCAATAATGCAACATAAAACACCAGTGCAGATCATTTTTTAATAAAGCACAAATGCAATATTTTGCAATTTTTTTCGTCATGAAAACAGGTGATGCATATACTTTTTTATTGTAATTTTCATGTGCTGTGTTGAGTTTTTTTTTTTTCTTTGGAGTTGTAAGGTTGTTCATAGTTCTATAGCCTACTACTTTTTCTTTAAATCGCCTATTTATGTTTTACAGTTTATTTTTAAACTTTTTTTTTTACTTTTATGCTTTTCACAGTGCAAGGCAAAATTGAGTTGTTGAGCCGCAACTTTGGTCTGGTTATGCAATATAAAACACACCAATGCAGATAATTTTTTAAATAAAGCTCAACAAATGCAATATTTTGCAAATTTTTCCCCTCTTAAACATATACTTTTAATTTATAATTTTAGGTTATGTATTTTTTTTTTGTATATTATTCTTGTCATTTTTATGTGTTGTGTTGAGTATTTTTTTCGTGGCAGTAAAAGGCTATAAGATAGTTCATGCTTCCATTGTACTTTTATAGGCCATGTTTTACTGTAGTGTTTACTTTTTTTTTTTACAGTGTACAAAAACGAGTTCTTGAGCCACAACTTTGGTCCTTCTGCTCGTTGAATCTCCCCTGTGGAATGAGCTAACAGTGAAGGGAGTAACAGTTGAAGTGTTGGAGTCTGTAGTAACTCAAGCCCCTCAGATACTATCACGTCAGTGGGACTCGCTCCTTGTTCTTGCCTTTCTTTGCGCTTTCGTTTCTCATTGATTGTGAAGCGCCTCGGGGGACAGTCACTGAAGGGGGTCTACGGTACGCCTTCAGACGCGACCAGACCCTTACACACCATCTGCCACTGACTAAACGCCTGTCTCCTCCCTCCCTCTGCCCGTGTGTGTGTGTGTGTGTGCTCACTGCCCTGCGTCTAAATTGAACTAGAAGCATGTTAAAGAACCTGTAACGGTATGGGCCGGCAGGAGCCAGATGGCGCAGGCGAAGCCAGAAGTGTTGCAGTCCCAGCGGAGTTAGACAGCACATGGGCGGCCGTGGGAACCTAAGCTGAGCTCGCATCACACGGGATCGATCATATGAAGTCGTGTGGGGATCACAATTAGGGGCTATAATGTTGTTTGCGACCTATCGATCGGCGAAGGGTTGGAGAATCTGATTTGACACGCCAGGCTGTATCTTACAAAAACGCGGCGCTAGATTGGAGAAGGTAACATGTTAGAGCAGAGAGAGAGGAAGATGCGCGCACATCCGATCACTTTTGGGGAGGGGGTTGATTATTTTTAAGGGGATCCTAATTGTGAAATGTGCATATAAAGTAATTTTATTATTAGCGCAATGAAATTTGACGCCACTAGCACAGCTAAAAAACGCTGTAAAGCTCTGGTAGTTTGTGATATAATAGTTGTCAAATTTTATCGACGTATCGCGAAACTGATCGCTTGTCAGCATCATTGTTGTTATGATTACCCCTTCAAGCAAACGCGACTAATCATTTTTTGTATTATTATTATTTTTTTTTTATTTATTTATTTATTTTTTTGGTGAACCCTTCAGTGTATTTTTGTTGTTGTTGTCCCTTGTTCTGTTTTTTTTTCTTTTTTTGAAAAGTAGAAATAAAACATTAAAAACGCTTTTGATTAGTTCGTTTTAAACGTTTATCATTACTGAAACCTGTCAAAATATATAGGCTACTTGTCATTTTTTAAAAAGAATAGGCTAAGCAAAAACACTTTTGCTAATACACACCCAACTTTTTGTTTTGACTTTAAGCCTTACCTGCTGAAAAACAAATAAATAAACAAAAAAAAAACAAAACAAAACAAAACAAAACAACAACAAAAAAAAAAAACAATAGAGGCCATCACAGAATTTGTAATGGTTCTACTGGTTATAACGGGAATTGTACTGGTTTTAATGGAAACTGTATGGACCATGTGGGTCTCTTAATTGGTCACCTTCTATTGGTGGTTTGTTAAAACCCCTAAATCCTAATGGAACATGTCCCAAAACACAATATAGGAAAACATTTTTAACAGTTTTAATGGTTAAAAGTTGATGGTTTGTAATTGACTGTTCCAAAGAGTTTGATTGACAGGTGATCTGACCAATCATGACGAATCCGCCATCTTGCCCGACAAACAAATCGCACAGGAGAGTAACTTCAGTGGACTTAAACTTTCCCTGGATGAAATAAAATACGTTCTTCTGATGTTCATTCGTGTTTATTTCATGCTTTAAGTAGAAATATGAAAAGATGATCGGTTCACGTGCCGCTTGAATACAGCGATCTGTCACATTAAAGAGCCACAAAAAGGTATTTATTGTTTGAAATTCTTTTTTTAAAAAAAAAATCTGAAAGCTGAGACCATGTTTCATATCAGAAGTAACCTGGTCTGTCTTCTCTGTGGGTGTGTTGTCAGATCCTCTTTGCTCTAAGATGTATTTTTCACTGCGTGAGAACATGAACATGTAGTGTGAGAGCGGAAATGTACATGTAGTCTTGGTTACTACATGTAGTAACCAAGGAGGGCGGAAATTCTAATAGTTTCTATTGTTTTGTTTTGTTTTTCCCAGCAGGGGTAATTAAGACGGCACCCTGGAATCAGAAATAGTGTTTTAGTCGCATATTTATTTTGTGGTTCTGCTCAGATACACAAAGCGCGTTCACCAGGCTACCTGTGGTCTGAGCATTGTTTTAGATCATATTACTTTGACCAGCTGCCCCAGCAATCCACGCGCGCCCCGGCTCTGACCACGAGGCTCATTATCATGCGCCGTTGCCATGGACATGATGGTCGTGGCTTCATTGAGCTTCTCTCGGGGGTCTCCCGCAGGGAGACAATTATTCAATAATTACGCAGGGATCCTCTTATTTGCGCCCGCGTGCGTCTGTTTGTGGGAGTGGGCGAGCGTAAGGAGACAGGCGTGGACGTTTGGGAGCTGACGCTTGTCGCGTGCCTGCGCGTATCAAAACACATCTGCTTTGAGGGCTCCAGGGACTGATGCCACCACAACATATCGACCTCTGTCTCTCTCTCTCAACATATTGATTTGACAAGTCATAGGCATTTTTGACACCACGCTCCCCACGCTAAAGATGTCGATGCAGTGCGCCTTCAACCCACGTGATGATTCTGGGGGTTTTATATGAATTATATCTTGTAGTTCTACTAACTATTAGTCAAAAGTTTGGACTCACCCTACACTGTATGTTTATAATGATTGCAAATACCTCTTTAGCTCACGGATTATTGATAAATTGCTTTTGTAGACAAAAGCCTCAAAAGTATTGAGACGCCTAGACTGAAAATGTCTGCATGTCATTGCAGTAAATAAGAACATATCAAACAAAGTGGCATTTATTTTAAAGAAGCACATGTAGGCTATACCTAAAAATAGCATGCGAAGTCAGATTAATCTGGCCAATATGGGACCATGCACTTTTTAAAAATTCACTTTAGTTTTTTTTTAATTCAATTTAATTAATATTAAATTCTATTTTTTTTTTAAATTAAATAAAATAGCATACCATACCAATTAATTTGTCAATTTTTGGCCAATATGAGACATGCATATACATAAAAATTTAAAATAAAATAGTATACTTGGCAAAACATTTTTATTCATTTTTATTCATTCAAAAATATGTTTTTAAATGATTAATGTGATGAACTCCACCTATTCTGCTCAGACACCTGTGTGAACTTGAGGAGAACTGACTTCACACATCCACTAAAAATCAATAAAACACCAGCTTATTCAAAGACATAAGCAAAAAATAAAAGAAGAAAAGGGAATGTTAGCGAAGAGAAAAGATCCTTTAAAGACACTTGCTCTAATATTTTTTTATTCTCTAATGCAGTAATAATCAGGCATGAAGTGTAACTTATGTCAAATACATTTTGGGGTCACAGCATTGTGCATAAACTGAAAAGGATAGAGAAAGAAAAGCACCATCAATGCTCATGTTCCTCCTTCACTCATAAAATAAAGGTTCTTTATTGGCATTGATGGTTTCATTAAGAACCTTTAACGTCAATGGAATCTTTCCATTCCACAAAAGGTTCTTTATAGCAGAAGGTGCTTCTTCAGATAATCCAAAAATTCTTCACACTAAGAAAAAGATTGTTATTTTAAGAACTCATCACTGAAAGGTCCTTTGAGGAACCAAAAATGATTCTTCTAGGGCATCACTGCAAAAATCCCATTTTGGAAGCTTTATTTTTAAGAGTGTGAAATCTTCCCATTCCATAAAAGATTCTTAATAGTGGAAGAAGTTTCATTTGAGATTTTTATAATGTTCTTCACATTTTCTGTTGCACAAAACGTTCTATAGAAGAAAAGGGTTCTGTAGAATATTCAAATGTTCTTCACACTAAGAAAAAAAAAAGGTTCTTTATAGAACTGTTCACTGAAAGGTTCTTTACAGACCAAAATGGTTCTTCTATGGAATCACTGTTAAAACCCCCTTTTGAAAGCTTTGTTTTTAGGAGTGTTTAGTAGTGTTTGAAAACATCCCAGGGTGCACCTCATGAAGTTGAATGTCCAGAATGAGCAGAAATAAAGCGTTTATTTGTTTGTGTTTTGATCTCTATCTAATTCCATATGAAGAATGAGTAGGTGTGTCCAAACTTTTGACTTGAAGTACTTCAGGCTTTTGTTTTGAAAATGAAGCCTCTTTCTCTGTCTCTCTCTGTTGCAGCATCTGCCCTGAGGATGAACAGATGTAGGCACCTGTGTTTAGGGCTCACACATCCCCCATCCTCCTTTTCTTCTCCCTCTCCTCCCTTTTAACCTCCTCAATCCTCCTCAGGAGGGCCCACAAAGGGGTAAAAGAGGAGGAGGGGGCAGTAACTATACCCCCTGCTCTATACCTCCATCACCCCCTCACACATACATACACGTTCCCTGAGGACACAAGCTCTCTATGAGCCTTTGTCATGAGCACTATCTTCCAGACAAGCCCAAACAATCTGTTGCAAGATGATTGCTCATTTCCAAACAACGCTGACGACACAGGTGTGTGTGTGTTTGGGGTGCATCGCATGCATTCAAGTTCATTTATATGGGACGCTAAAGCTCTCAAGTGTCACACTGGATGAAACACACTGGGCGTGATTGTAGGTTACAGGAGCCGCAGGTACAGTAATCACGCTCCCCAACACACTTCTGTAACAACCTCGAGTGTTGAATGTCAGCGTCACACCCTCCACAAAGTGACCCGCCCTCAACAAAGCCACAGAAAAACAGAATAACTAAGATCAGCTTTTAAGACAAAGCCGGTGGCAGGTGTTGAGTGTGTCGGTGGTAAGATGAAGCTCGTGGGAAGAGCTTGATCACAAAAGGACTTGTTTTCCACGCACGCACTGATCCGGAGTCAGCGGTCGAAGGCCGTCCTCTGACATCTCATCCATCACTGCTCAACATCAGAGATGACTCTAGATCAGTGACGCAGACACGCACACCATGATGCTCATGTTTATGTTCACCTTTAAACGAAACAACTCAATAACTGTCGAAAACCAGCCGCTCTGTTCCTTACGATTGTTTAGTGAGGATTAGCGATGATGGATATTGACCAGGCCAATCAATCTGTCAGTTTTCAGTTAATTTTTTATTTAATTTTATTTCTATGAACTTAACTAATGTTTTTATGAAATGCATGCATCTATATTTAAAATTTAAATATAGATGCATGCATCTATATTTTAATTGATTTTTTATATATTTTTATTGTTAAAAAATTAAAAGTTTATATATATATATATATATATATATATATACATAAATTGTATGTATATGTATAATCGATATCTATCGACTATGGACTTTTTATAAAATTTTTAAAATTAAGATTTTATTATGATTTTTTATTTAATTAAATTAAATTAAATTTAAATAATGTAGAAATATGATATTACATTGACATTACGAATACATTATAATAATAAATCTAGTGTAATATAAAGAGTTGATTTAGGAAATTTTGAATATATATGTATATATATATATTATATGGATATATATACTTTGACATTTGATAGATTTTAATATGATTTATATTATATTTTATTGTAAGAAATATAAACATTAATAGTAATAATAATAATAAACATGGTGTAATATATCAAATTGATTAGGAAATTTTGTATATATTTAATTTGTCATTAAATTCATTTTATAAATGAATATTGTAATATAAATAATTATATTAAAGTTGTTATTTTTAAAATAAAAAAGACATTATATTTTATATATACATTATAAAAATGTATTTGATAAAAAACAGAAAAAACAGTAATATTGTGAAATATTATTACAATTTAAAATAGTTTTCTATTTTATTATACTTTAAAATATAATTTATTCTTGTGATGCGAAGCTGAATTTTCAGCATCATTACTCCAGTGTCACATGATCCTTCAGAAATCATTCTGATATGCTGATTTATTAATAATGTTGTAAATGTACATGTTTAATATTTAATATTTGATTGCACCTGTTGACAGCAGGTGTGGAGTCCGTTCTTTTAGGTCACACTGGACTTAAGTGTGTCTTTTTTGTCTTCCTGTTGCCCTCTAACCCTTTCTCTCTCTATTTTTCTTTTTTTTCCAGCGTTTCTCCACTGTGCACCTGTTGTGAGCTCTTCAGGAATTCTCTCTTACACGTCGGTCGCTCGGGAACAAACAGGGGTCCTGAAGGTGAGGGGGTGAAGCGCTCTTTCTTTCTCAGCACTCAGCCTTCTCTTCCTCCACTGTTTTTCTCTGGCCTTCCTGCATTCTGTCGCTCTCGTGCTCTCTCTGTAGAGGTCTTAGACCCCTGCCCTGTGAGTCTTGCCCCAGGGGAGAGGGGCTTTTGTGTGCCGATGCCCCTGCAAGCTGGACAGACAGCTGCTGTGGAGTGGTCATCTCCACACACACACACACACACACACACACACATACACTCTGTCTATTACCCGCGGCCTATTCAGCTCCCAGGCAGAAATGCAAAGGCATGGTTCTGCGAAACTTTAATGAAGACAAAGTCCAGCATGTAGTGGAGGCCGTGGCTCTGGAGTGACCTGTACTCACACACTTTAGACTCCGCAACCATTTATGAGATAATAAGAGAAACTCCAGAGCGACTGTTTCATTTATTCAAGTTTATAGAGAATGAAGGCTTATTTAATCCGCGAGGGAGGTGTTTAGTGACTTTAATGCTTTTTTGATGCTGAAATCTCTGTACGGTGCTCAAACATTACTTTTTATTGTATCTTATTAAAACAAATTGTCCACAAATAATTGTTTGAGTGTGCAGAGACAATTTCATTTTGCTTCTCCATTTTACCATCTTTTCTAATTATTTTCTAATCTTATGCAACCTAGCAATCCAAACATGTTTATGTATTTTTATCGTTATTTAAATTAGTTGACTTGAATTTGTTATATGTAAGATATATCAAATATTTTATATTAAATTAAATATCTATTACATTTATTACAATTGTATTTATAATTATATTATATTTGTATATTCACATATATTCATTAATTGACCATTATATATATATATTCATTAACCAAGATTATATATGTTAAAAGGTACAACTTGTAACTTTATTATTTTTACAAGTTAAATCTTTTATTGATAAAAGATAATAATCTTTACATATACAACTTTTAATGTTGAAATTAGAGCTTTTAATTTTAATTATAATTTTTATTTATTTATTTTTATTTTTTAATGAACAATTATATAGTATTTCCTGCAAAGTTATGAAAAATCATGATATATATACACACATATATATATATATATATATATATATATATGTACATATAATAAAAGTAAACCTAAACATTTTTTGGATTGCTAATTTGCATGTTTTTCCAAAAGGTGGTAAAATGGTGAAGCAAAATTAATATTTCTCTATAAAACAACTTATTTTACACAAAACAACTAAAATTCAAAAATCACTCTCTTCTACTCATTTTGAAAGACTGAAAACACATTTAAGCAATATAATTCCAAGTAATTTTCATTCATGTAAAGCTTAAAAATAGCATGTTGCATGTGTATTGACCTACATGAGGATGACACACACACACACACACACACACAGACTTGTTTCACCATCCTTGTGGGGACTCTCCATAGGCGTAATGGTTTTTCTGCTGTACAGACCGTATATTCTATTGCCCTACACCAACCCTACACCTAAACCTACCCCTTACAGGAAACTTTTTGCATTTTTACATTTTCAAAAAACTTCATTCTGTGTGATTTATGAGCTTGTCTACCCGTGGGGACCTCAATTTAGGTCCCCACCGTGACACGAGTCCCCATGAGTCTGTGTGTATTCAGGTTTAGGTCCCCACCGGGATGTAAAAACAGATACACACACACACACACACACACACACACATGTGGCCATGTCTCTGTTGTCCTGTTGCAGAAGCAGATCTGTGTGATAATGCCATTGTGTGGACGAATCTAATGACGCCTGTTGGTGTGTTATTAAGGCAGCACAGGGGTCATTAGGAGTGTGTGTGTGTGTGTGTGTGTGTGCGAGTGATATAATAAAAGCAGCACGCGGGTCATTAGGAGTGTGTGTTCAGTTGGTTCCCATGCTCTGAAGCAAAGCTGGACAGCAGGGCTGTGCTTTCACACACATATCATGGCACACGCCTGTTGACTGAGGCACAAAAAAAGTGTGTGACATCGCCGTGCCCTGGCGCCCCTCTGCATCCCCTATGTCTTTTCTCATCCCTCCCCTCCCACCCTCATTCTTCCTTTCTTTCTTTTGGGAATCTCTCTATCCGTCCGTCCCTCCCCAGCTTAGAGTCCTGTGTTCCAGCGAGACCCTTCCTCTTCTAATCATTTTTACCCATCAGATGATCCGGCCCCTTATTTCACACTGAGACTATTAAGATAGAGTCCTCCCCCTCTAAACACACACACACACACTCACAATACTGCAGGTCCTGAGGGACGGCATTGGAAGCATTGTGTGTCTAGAGACACATCTGTGTCAACACACATGTACACATTCAAACAGTGACTCTCATATGCCCAGCTCATATTTCACCCCAAAATCTAAAGAAAATTTCATTATATTTTTCGTGTAATATGTTTTACATAATATTTTGAATAAACAGAGAATCCCGTTTTAGGACCATTCTGATTTTTTGCTTTGCTCCATTATTTTAATGACAATTAGGCAATTCTCATTTACAGAATTGAAATAAATAAATTAAATAATTATCATTGCCATTATGCAAAAAATAAAACCATTATCATTACCATAATGCAGTAAGTAAATAAATAAATAAATCATTATCATTACCACAATGCAATAAGTAAATAAATAAGTAAAATATTTCTTATTACCGTGATTTTAAAATAAAATAATTCTCATTACCGTAATGCAATGAGTAAATAAATAAATATAATAATTCTCATTACCAAAATGCAATAAGTAAATAATAAATCAAATAATTTTCATTACCATAATGTTAAAATAAAATAATTCTCTTTACCATAATGCAATAAATAAATATGAAAAATGATTATCATAATATAATGCAATAAGTAAATAAATATTTATCATTGCCATAATGCAATAAATAAATAAAATAATTCTCATTAAAACAATGCAATAAGTAAAATATTTCTTATTACTATAACCTTAAAATAAAATAATTCTCATTACCATAATGCAATAAATAAATATATAAAACAATTCTCATCAGATAATGAAATAAGTAAATACATATTTATCATTACCATAACAAAATAAGTAAATAAATAAAATAATGATCATTACAATAATGCAAGAAATTCTTATTACCATAATCCAAAATAAAATAATTATCATTACCATAATGTAATAAGTAAATAAGTAAAAAAAATTATCATTACATAATGAAAAAAATTCTTATTACCATAATGCATTTTTTCTCATTCTCATTACTGTGATGCGATATGTTAAAATGCTAATACGTTGTTTTAATATATTTGTATATAGTTACAATGTGTATATATAACTAATATAATTGTCGTGTATTTGTAATATATATTGATTTAAATGACCAGTTAAGCTCATTTCCATCCAAACTCTCATTACCATTATGCATTTGATTTATAAAAAATATATTTTTTATTATGATTTTATGGTGAAATAAGACTTAGACATTTCTTGATATTTTTCATGATATTCACCCACATAGATGTGAACCTTCACTGACAGAAATACACACCTGTAAGTTTGAATGTTTTAGAGGTAGCAGAAATGTGTGTGTGTGTGTGTGTGTTGGTATCAGCTCTTATCTAGCCATGATCTGACGGGTGTTTGATGGACTTGTACTCAGCAAAAGTGTTTTCAGCCGAGCTGTGTGTGTGTGTGTGTGTGTGTGTGTGTATGAGGGGCGTGAGGTGCCTTTGATGGTGTGATATACGCGCGTGTGTGTGCGTGTGTGTTTGTGTGTGAGGGCGGCTGCCAGGGTCAGCTCTGTCCTGGGAAAGTTGAGCTCTCCATTTACATCAGCACATGTTGAGTCCTTCTGGTGGCTGCCTGAGCGCACGGGTGGACAGATGGCACCAGCTCATAACTGCAGATTCACTGAGGAGGAGCTACACGAGCCTGATAAATGGAGGAGAAGAAAAGACTGGATCAGCTTGTTATTTTTCATCATAATCACTGAAAGTGTTACGATTGTGAAGTAGATATGAGGTCAAGACAGTCTTGTTAGAAGGAAAATTAATATCAGATCACTGGTTTTGATAGCACAAGTAACAGTTTTTACACTTTTTGAGAGAAGCAACCTGCATGTTTTTTTTACTTATCAATTCAATACAGTTAAACTTTAGACCAAGACCAAGCCTTGGTTGCTCATAGTAACGGACTGTCAAATTGTCACCATATCCTTGACCTTTCACATCGTTTATCACTTGACCTCATATTTTATTCAGGAGATATTTTTGCTTTTGGTGCATCCATCCATCCATCCATCCATCTATCTATCTATCTATCTATCTATCTATCTATCTATCTATCTA
>JAFVLL020003313.1:0-27126 GCA_021397915.2 Tor tambroides | reverse complement strand
TTATGTTCTGTTTTTCTGTTTCTTTTATATTAAAAACGTCACCATTCCCCAGCACTTGAGTTCTCGCCTCATTTCCTGCACGTGTCATGACAGAAATAAAAGATGCCTTGGAAGCCTCAACTAGGAGTCACGCAATACCATGTCAATCAAAACTTCTTGCGACTTGTAGAATTTTTTGGCCTCCGGTTCTTTTCAAAGTACTATGACTTCTTTATTTCTTTATTCTTTATTTGCGACTACTCTAATATGCGCTGCACTTGGTAAATGGTAAATTAGATGTTGCGCATTGTTAGTAAATCACCCGCAGAAATTTCCCTTCCCATTGGTGCTGTTTTGGAATTTCGCTCTCGCGTTAATTTGCCCTGTTTAGTAAAACTGGCCCTACGAAATACTATAACAGTATAATAATAATAATAAAAAAAATACAATGCTGTGTTCATTAAATCTACTCTGCTTTACAGTTTTCTTAAGTGTGGTTCAGGGATTTTTAAAAAATAATCATATAATTTCTACCCAATAAAGCATTTTAGAACTTAACATAACTACAATAATTTATATTCATAAAAAAATGCCCAAGGAGTAATAAGGTTGTAATAATTTACAAAACTTTCCCAGATCGAGAAATTACACCTACAATGTGTACAGTGGGTGAATCAAAATAAGAAACAACTTGATTTTTAAACTGTTATATTAATGCTTGTTTTAAATTATTTTAAAACTTTTTGAGTACACTTGAGGCCCCCCTGGAAGTTTGCTGAGGCCCCCTAGTGGGCCCCGACTCCCTGGTTGAGGACGATTGATTTAATAAGTTGTAACTGAATCAACTTAAAGAGCTAACGATAGAAAGTGCACAAGGCTGTTTTTGCTGATGCTGTTAAATGTGCTTTTTTTGTTTGTTGCTGTCAACACCTCACACTGTCTTTAGTTTAGACTTCACAGCAGGCTCTAAACCTGAATTCCCATCAGCACGCTGAGTGGCAGTGAAGCAGCGGGCGCTGGCGTGATGAAGACTGGCATCAGTGGGCCAGTTAGCGCTGATATACCGACAGCCGCGCCAAGACAATACGGAAGACGCAGAGAAAACAGATCTCCACAACCCATCACGCTCCTTTCAGAGGAACAAAGCCATGCTTTAGCATCCCTGGCTGTGTGGCAGGAACAAAACGTCAAACCATTTTAACATCCAGCCTGGATCATACATCATCTGGAGATGTACAGAAGGAACGGCGGGGCCGAGGGAAAATCATGCATCTCATTTTGACAGATTCAGTCGTTTGTAAGGCATTTAAAAGCATCTGCTTTCCATTTGAAAGATTCAAAAGAGGACGCTCGCGTGTTTGCGCAAGGGCACGGATCCATGTCCTTTCATTTCTCCAGGAGGACGGCTCTCTTGACTGACTGATCTCATTTCACTCTGCCAGCACTTAAAAAATGAAATAAATAAATGCTCGTACAATGAATGATCTATCAAGGTGGCATTTGTCTTATGATTGCGTTTGTGTTTGGAAAGAGCATACGCTCGCAACATTTTCCATGCAAGGTGGAAAGCAAGCAGACAATTAGAAGGTGATTTATTGTCTTCCTAAAACAATCACGGCTAGCCTGCAATAACGCTGCCTAAAGTGAGGGCCTTGTGATGAAATATTCAAGAGAGATGTTTCCACGCCGTGATATATAGCAAAGGATATCACTCACCCAAACGCACACCTGACGGATGAATAAACAGACGGCCAATGGTTGAAATTATGTGCGCATGACTTCATATTTGCTCCATAAACCTGACATGAGCTCTTTAAATACGGTGCGAATTTACAGCTGGCGTTCCAGCGGAGCGTCTAGCGCAGAACCTTTCATCGAGTAACACACCCCGGGTGTTTCTATTGTAAACCTCTCCTCTGAGACTTTACTGGAAGTCCTGCCTGAATGCACTTTTATTTTTGGCCGTTTTACTATTTTTATTTATAAGGATTGTGATCGAAAGGACATGGAATGATGCCGTGAAGAGGGAGAATGACATTGGAAAAGTGGTGCAAGCTGAATTCAAACCCACTTGGCCCCCAAAAACTGCTAAATATGAATAGAATTGCATAGAACTGCTAAATGTGTTGAAGCATGTGAGCTAATAACTAGGCTTTGTCTTTGACAGAACGTGTTTTTAGATCCATTTTAAAAGACTGTGCAAGTGTGTAGCTGACCAAATTTAAGAAAATTAAGAAACAATTTTATAAAAATAAATAAATATATATATATATATATATATATATATATATACTGAACAAAATGATAAACGCAACACTTTTGTTTTTGACCCCATTTTCATGACTGAACTCAAAGAATCTAGACTTTTTCTATATTTTTAAAGGCCTGTTTTCTCTCAAATCTTGTTCACAAATCTGTCTAAATCTGTGTTAGTGAGCACTTCTCCTTTGCCGAGATAATCCATCCACCTCACAGGTGTGGCATATCAAGATGCTGATTAGACAGCATGATTATTGCACAGGTGTGCCTTAGGCTGGCCACAATAAAAGGCCACTCTAAAATGTTCGGTTTTACTGTAACGGTAGACCACATATAGCAAGTAAGACTGCTTGACATGTCAACTTCAGGAAAGTTTTTTTATGCTTTAAACAAGAAAAAACAAGCAAACAAACATAAAAAATACATAAATAAATAAAAATCTTATCAAATCTTATCTAACACTTTAGCTTCTCAAGAAAATGAATCTCTTATTAAGGCTGTAAATATTAAGATATTTTATTGGACAACAAGGCAAAAACACTGATTAAGAAAATGATTTTCCTTGCAGTGTGAAGGTTATTTCTCACACTCTAAATGAAGAGTTTGGTTCGATGACGGGCGCTTCGCTCATTTGATAGTGAGTGTCTTGGGTGAACTTCTTCCGTGCAATTATCATTAAACTGTCAGGTAGGATTAGGGCCTCATAAGCTTTGCTGAGCGATCAGCAGCAGAAGCCCTGAAGAGATTCAGACGAATCCAAGGCCTCTCACACTATGACTGAAATGAGGAGGTGAGTTAAAGCCCTGAGACCTGCTGGGATTGTGAATACAACCTTTCCTTTACAAAACCTTTCTCCTAAGGATCACCGTAAGCTTCCAGGATACAAAGTACGGTTGTAAGGGCTTTAATAATCCCATAAAAGAGTTCCTTCTCCGACAGGAAAGAGGGCAGTAAGTCATGTTGTGAAAGTTGGGAGAGTCATGTGAAATAATCTTCGCTTCTTGAAATCAAACACGTCAACATAATAAGACCGTACTTGACGCACCACTGAGGTTTTTATATGCTCCACTTTGTCAAACACTGCAAAGTTGTCTGCTGGATCAGTAATGGCTAGTGAGGTGTAATTTTAGAAATGGAATTCACAAAGCATACTTCAATAGTGTCCATTAACGTCAATGTGAAAACAACAACAACTCAACAGTTTATTTTCAAAAAACATGACAAATGCAACAAACACACACAAAAGTAAGATGGGTTTAAATTGTATCCAGTGGTATGAAGAGATACTGAAAATCAACGAATATACAGCTATTTGGCTATTGGATAACATTGTTTCCAGCACCAATACAGTCCAGGTGAGGTCTAACAAAATTATTTTGGATTATGCTATTGTGCATTTGGATATATGTGATAAAACATACAATGCAGATGCACTGACAGCATTTAAAACTTAAATTATTTACGTATTTTTACGTAAAATAATTAACTTTATATTACATTTCTATAACATAAAACAGACAACAGCTATTTTAGGTTGTACTAATATTTACTTTTTACAATATAATAGTAATAATAATATAAAATTGTTGTTGTTATTATTATTATTATCATTATTTTACTGTATGAAGTCTTGGTGAGAATACGAGACTTCAAACATGAAAAAAACGTACTCCATACTATTGAACAACAGTGTATATTTCAGTGTTTATGCAGCATGAGATCATGCATTAAGACAGTAAATAGTGTCCATTTTGAGTTGATGTTGACTTGATTTGGCTGGCGTAAACTGAGAAATTACATGCGATCTGATTAAAGATTCTCAGATTCTTTAACACTTGTGCTCTCAAAAACACATCGATTCTGCCATGTTCATTTAAATTCTCAACAAGCGCTCCATAAAAACATTCTGCCTCAAAAAACAAGCCCACTGACAGGAATTGACAGTTTTGTCTGACTCAATCAATATCATCAATCTGGAGCTATCTTAAAAATCTGATATGATTAAACAAGAAGGAGGTGGTGGGGGGGGGGTTGATGTGCGCCTAAATCGATAAACTGTGGTAAATGCTTCCAAGGACTGCAGCCATGAGATGAAATCAGAGCACTCTCACACTCTCTCCTCTGAATAGCAGCACTCACCACAAGAGCAGCTTGACAGCGTTTATGGATCACAGGGTTAAAAGGGGACGTACAAGAAGGGACCACTGAGACAGAGGGATGTCAAAGCATTAAGACTCGACTGTCACATCTCTAATACGAAAGCTCTGAGAAGGCCTTCCTCCACGGCCCACAGAAAGGGTCTGTCAGAGCACCCTAAACATTCCAAACATCAGAGCTCTACAGACACGTAATGGACAGCAAATTAGAAGAACATACGCATTACTGTCAGTCTTTGTTACTTTGTCGGGTTGTGCTGCATATATTAGCTTTGGTCAAAACTCCAGTGAGCTGTCTAGCTAGACAGCATTTAAAAGGCAAGGTTGTAAGCATTTTTTGAGGTCACATATTTAATATTAAGCATTTATGTATTGTGAACTTTAATTCGTACAAACACAGCGCTGGTCAAAAGTTTGGAACAACAAGGCTGTATGTATTTATTTTTTTTATTATACACTTTTTTTTTTATTCATTTGGTTTTTGATGGATGGATGGACAGATGGATAGATCGATCCAATATTTATGTTTTGTGTCAGTGTTATTTTAGAATCATTGAGATACTATAAGAGTTTGTATCAGTATTTGATTTTTTATAATTTTCATATTTTATATTTGTTTTATATTTTCTTTTCTTTTTACTTTTAGTTAAAGTTTTAGTTAAATGTAGGCGACACAGAGCAAAGCAGCTCACTAGGAGTGCATGGAACAAAGCTATTGTGTTTTCCATACTAATTATAAGCACTGGGGCAATGTACACATAAAGCCATAGAAGAAAGGGGCGATAAGATTATTAGACTGTTAGGCAGATGAGGTGAGGCGAGACCTTGAGCTGTGTTTAGCAGGTCCCTGAAGGCAAGCCTCCAGGTATGAGACCGCTACTGAAGCTGTTTGTTCTTAAAAGCTTTGTTAGAAAAGCAGAGCGGCACAGTAAGATTACGGCACTGTCTACACCCGACTACACGGAAAAACATTCCCTGCCGATTTTGTGTTTGAAGTCGGAAGGTAATAGCCTGCTGGGACAATGTTTGTTTGTTTTTGATGACAGTTGAGAGGCATGACAAAATGTTCTTTGTGTATTGTGTCTTTGGCCACCTGGTCTGGAGCTGCGTGAGGAGAAATCGGGGACTATCAGTTTCCGTGTATTACAAAAACCAACAACATCTCATTTCCAATTTGTCTTCTCAGCAGCTCTTTGAACCTGCAACCTAAGTTGATCTGTTTGCATTCATTTTTGTTTCGTTTTGCGAGAACAAAGTGTGAATATCACCGCAATGAAATGTTTTTGAACTGCTATATTTCACTTATATGTTGAAAGCACTAACTTAAAAACCACAGAGTGTACTCAGAGAACATTTTACAGAGTTTGTATCCCCTATGACAACACTGTGGTTTTATTGCACTGTCATTTCTTTAATGGATACATCCTGAGCGCTTTCGACCAAAAATACATTCAGTTTTGACACAAAGAAAAGATGTGGCACTGCACAGTTATTTAGTCCCTTTGAGATCCACCTCTATACAGTCTAGAAAAGGCTCTGACAATCACAGGGATAAAAGACCGGTTTGTAAATGTTCATGAGAAGCAAATACATGACTTTCTATGTAAATTTTCTATGTACACCATAGACTGTAAAAAAAGATGGACAACGCGTCTCCGCTTCCTTCCACTACATAAAGTGAAGCCAATACATCTCAGTATGGCCGTTGCCATTTTGAGTAAATGACGTCATTTGGAGCCCGAGTCTGCGCAGTAGAGCTTCATTTGGAGCTCGAGTCTGCGCAGTAGAGCTTCGTTTGGAGCCCGAGTCTGCGCAGTAGAGTTGTGAGGTGGAGCCGTGGAATCAAGCTCCCGCCCAAACTCCCGCAGACCCAATCAACCATAACGACAAGCCCCGTTTTTATAGCATCAAATTACTAGCTAAAATCAAACTTATCACAAAAACGAACAATTGAACATATATCAGCGTGATAACAACTACCTTAAACGACCAAAACCATATTTCGGAAAATTGTATTGGAAGTGTAATTTATTTTTTTATTTTGACTGAAGTCCCATTCGTTTACATGGAGAGGGCGGGGTTTATGACCTGTACTGCAGCCAGCCACCAGGGGGCGATCAAAGAGCCCGCAGCTTCACTTTTAAACTTGAGTGAGACACACCTGATGTACACTACACATCTTCTATTCAGTGAAGTTCTGTAAATGGCCACACAATGAAAAAGGCCGAGAATAAAAAGAGCTATTTCTAGCTTATTAGGTATTTGACTAGTATGCAAGAGATTTGAGTTAAAGTTTCCCGTATTTATTATTTTATTAAGTTTCAGCTACACAAATTACCATTGTAGATTTATAGTTTAACATTATATACAGTCATTGCCAAAAATATCAGCACCCTTGGTAAATATGATCAAAGAAGGCTATGAAAATTAATCTGCATTGTTAATCCTTTTGATATTTTATTTTAAAAAATTACAAAAATCTAACCTTTCATTTGATAACAAGAATTTAAAATGGGGGGAAATATCACTATGAAATAAATGTTTTTCTCTAATACACATTGGCCATAATTAACGGCACCCTTTTATTCAATACTTTTTGAAACCTACCTTTGCCAGTTTAACAGCTCTAAATTTTCTCCTATAATGCCTGATGAGGTTAGAGAACACCTGACAAGAGATCAGAGGCCATTCCTTCATCCAGAATCTCTCCAGATCCTTTAGATTCCCAGCTTCATGACGGTGCTTCTTCTCTTCAGTTCACCCCACTCATTTTCTATAGGGTTCAGGTAAGAGGACTGGAATGGCCATAGCAGAAGCTTGGTTTTGTGCTCAGTGACTCATTTTTGTATTGTTTTTGAGGTTTGTGTTTGGATTATTGTATGGTTGGAAGATCCAAACACGGCCCAGTAAAAGATTACTAACAGAGTCAGTCACTTATTGATTTTTTTATCTGTTGGTATTTGATAGAATCCATGATGCCATGTGTCTAAACAAGATGTCCGGGACCTCCGGGACCAGAAATATAGGCCCCCAACATCAAAAATACAGCGGTATATTTCATTGTACACATGGGGTACTTTTATCCCTGTGTTCACCAAACCCATCTTGAGTGTTTGCTGCTAAAAAGCTCATTTTTTAGTTTCATCTGACCATAGAAGCCAGTCCCATTTGAAGTTCCAGTCGTGTCTGATAACTGAATATGCTGGAGTTTGTTTTTGGATGAGCTAGGAGAATTTCTCCCAAACAACAAACAACATGTGGTGATGTAGGTGCTGTTTGACAATTTTTTTTTAAAGGTTTTCTGACCCCGAGACTCAACTATTTTCTGCAATTCTCCAGCTGTGGTCCTTGGAGAGTCTTTAGCCACTCAAACTCTCCTCCTCACTGTGCATTAGGACGATATAGACACACGTCCTCTTCCAGGCAGTTTCGTAACATTTTCTGTTGATTGGAAATTCTTAATTATTGCCCTGATGGTGGAAATGGGAATTTTCGCTGCTCTAGCTCTTTTCTTAAAGCCACTTCATTAATTTGTGAAACTCAATTATCTTTTGCTGCACTTCAGAAATATATTCTTTGGTTTTTCTCATTGTGATGGATGATTAAGGGAATTTGGGCTTTGTTTTCCCTCCTATTTATATTTCTGTGAAACAGGAAGCCATGGCTGGATAATTTCATATTCGTAATCACCCTGGAGTGCTCAAAATTGTGAATATGAATGGGAATATACTTCAGAGATATTTTACTCATAAGAATTTCTAGCGGTGCCAATAATTGTGTCCAACGTGTATTTGAGGAAAAACATTTATTTCATAATGATATTTCCCCCCATTTTAAATTCTTATTATCCAATAAAAGTTAGATTTTTGTGAATTTTTAAAATAAAAGATCAAAAGGATTAACGATGCAGATTAATTTTCACAGCCTTCTTTGATCATATTTACCAAGGGTGTTGATATTTTTGGCAATGACTGTAGGTATCACTTACCTGTTGACATGAATGAAATAGACAATTCTACCTCAGTAGAAAATAAATAAATAATTTAAATTGCAATTTCAGTCAAGACAAGTAATACCAAAGCCAATACCAATATTTCCTGCTGTTGCTTGGGGCTTGAGTGTGAAACATACTTGAGTGTGAAACATATTTTAGTTCCAGTGAAATAGTATGTGAGTGCAAAAGTAGTGACACTATCTCTGAACACATTTTACTGCAAATATTTTACTGTTCAGTGTGAACATATGTTATTAATGTATGGCCACAGAGTATTACATTCTGCTTAAAATGTCATTATGTTTACTTATGTATTAGTGTATTAATCTTAGCAAAATAGATGTGCTACTTATCTGTAAAAACACATGTATGTTATATTTGTATCTTATACCTTCTACAGAGGCACCATCGAGAGCATTCTGACTAGCTGCATCACTGTGTGGTATGGCGCCTGCAACGCGTCCTGCCGCAAGACCCTTCAACGGATAGTGAGAGCAGCTGAGAAGATTGTTGGTGTCTCTCTCCCCTCCCTCCAGGACATCTACAGCACCCGTCTCACCCGCAAAGCCCTCTGCATTGCAGGTGATCCCACCCACCCGTCACATAGCTTCTTCAGTCTGCTGCCATCAGGGAGGAGACTGCGGAGTCTCCAGGCCAGGACCAGCAGACTGAAGGACAGCTTCATACATCAGGCTTCATACTTCATGCATCTCTGAAATTTTAAAACAAAACATTTAGCAGAAGTGAATATATTCTTTAAAAGATGTTTATCAGATGTTTGAACACAATAACTGGTAACACTTTATTTCGATAGTCCACTTTAGCCATTCTACTAACTAACTTTGCAACTACATGTCTGCTTAATATCTTCTAACACTTTATTTTGATGGGTCCACAACATACAACATACTGACTATGAGAAACTTTACAAGTATATGTCAACTTATTCTACTAACCCTAAACCTAACCTAACAGTGCACTCTGAGAGTTAGTAGACAAGTAGTTGCAAATTATTGAGAAATAGTAGTTATGATAATAATAATAGTAGACATGTAGTTACTTATAATTAGTAGAATGTCTAAAGTGGACTATAAAGTGTAACCCAATAATTAGATAATTAGTTTTTTTTGTTGTTTTTTTTTTCTTCCTTAGATGAAGCTCCAAAATGTCCTGGAGATGCTAGGACATTACTTGTAATAAAAAGAATAAACTGCATAATCAGCATGTTAAATAAATGGATAGGCCTATTTATTTTAACATATATATTAAAATAAATTTAGGTAAAACTTTAGTATACTGACAAATTCTCACTATTAACTAGTTGCTTATTAGCATGTCTATTATTAACATCCTGACTGTTTATTAGTACTTATTAAGTGCATATTCTGCATGACTAAATTCTACATCCCTAATCATTCCCAATACATAACTACCTTACCAACTATTAATAAGCAGCAAATTATGATTTTACTGAGGCAAAAGTCATTGTTAGTGGTTTGTTAATAGTGAGAATTTGACCTTAAAATAAAGTGTGACCGAAATTTGTCTAAACTTGTTTAGGCATTGTTTTAGCAAATTTTACTGGTATTCTGATATACAATGCATGCTTTTCATCATTCAATTAATTTCCAATTTGAAATAAAAGTCCTGCCCAATATTTTCCCCTTTAAATATTCTGTTTTACTGGAAAACCCTATCATTATAAAAGTAAAATAGGTTGCCAATGTCAAAAGTATGCTTCCAATACATTACATGAACCAAACAACAGAAAGAAACTTGCAGAGTAACAATGTTATGCCACCTTAATAAAAAGGTAGTGACATAACTGAAACTATTCTCTAATTAGTGACTCTAATTTAATTGCTTTTGAGAAATAACCATCATATTTTTGCCATTAGGTTCTTTCGCCACGGGGAACAGGACAAAAACCACCAGGGAAAACGTGCTGATCAAAGCACTCAGCGAGCGAACAAACCGCTGAAGGTCCCTGTGGTGCAGGCCATGTTCTACTGCATGTTGTCCCAGGTGGAAAAAAACAGCGTTAATGGTGCAACATCATATCCTTCCCTCTGGATCACTGTCATCCTCATCTAAAAGCATGTGACGCCAAGTCTCGTGAGCCTCAAGCAATCCATATTTCAACCAGATAATGATTTCAGAAGCACAGGCACATGTACGGCCGCCCGACCCTTCGGTTCCTCCCGTTAGGAGCAGGAGTCACTGAAACTTACGGCTAGACGTGCGAAGTAGAAGCCTGTTTATCCTAAAGCAAGAGACTACAATAATAAAGAGTAAAAGACACCAAAAGAAAGCAGAAAGCCAAAAGTTAGATAGAAAGGTGCAGCACAACTCCCTTGAGCTTGATATAATGATAGTTGTGGAGTCTTTTTCCACAATCTCCACTCCAACAAAGCTTTCCAATAACATTTGATATATTGTGTAGGCTCCAGGTATAGCGTTCACTCGAAAATATTATTTATTCGGCCAAACTCAGCTGAATATTGGTATATACTTCCCAAAAACCTTCAGAAGGCCTTGAATAATACACCCAATCATGTGGATGACTTTAATAATACAGAAACCAGAAATGCCGGTTTTGAAATTTGGTTGGGGTCAACTACTTTTAAACTGATGCAGTGTCATAAAACATGCAGCTTTGATGACAACAAGACACTGAAGAACATCAAGATATGAAGCAATGGCCAAAGCAGGAATACAATCTTGGGATGATTGACAAAATATATTATAAAATTGATTGGCTGTGGGCTGTAGGTCAGTGATGGGCATTTGTTCAGTGATTTAGAAATAAAAACAAACAATATTCTGATTTCTTTTTTATAAAATGTATATCCAATGACTTTGTATGCTATAAAAAATTAATGTCACTAAATTTTCCTACTGTATTGGATTTTTTTTTCCAGCAAATATTGATTTATGTCATTAATTCAATTGACATATCATGTAATTATCGGAATTGCATTTTTTTAAATAGGCTGACAACCTTAGTAATTTCACATTGCACTGGTTAATGGAGCTTTGGAACACTGTTTCACCAGAAACTACATGCTGACTTTATAATAAATGTATTACTCATCTCATATCCAGACAAGCTTCTCTTAGTTATATGAATATCACTCTATTACATTTTTTATAATAAACTTCAGCCAAATTTGCTGCTTGCCTGGTTTGGCCAAAGCCAAGCACTGAAGTCTGGCATGATGGGATGTATAATTAAATGTATGCTTGATAAATTTTGAATATCAGTGAAATTAACAGACAGCAGCGTTGCCATGACTCCCTTTTAGAATGAAATAAATTTCTTTTTTGTGGCTAAGTGGGTGAAATATGTATGCACGGTAAAAATCCATTAACGTTCGCTACAGAAATGCTCTTCTCATCAAGGGATCTCAACCTCTGATTCAAATAAACCACTTCAGCTCATCTATTATTCAAACCCAAGTTCCATCTACAAATTTATTCATCTACGCAAGTCAGTAAATTGAAAGGGATGGGGAAAAAGATGGAAAGGCGGAAAAAGAACAAAATGATTGTTCTGTATGATGGCAAATTTGTTTAATATAACTAGGAATGTGCACATCCTTGTATGAATCATTTCTGTTAAGCAGTAATAACATCACTGAAGAGTAGAGAAAAAAAAGCCACTTTTTTCCACTATGTGTGGATAAAATCATTCAATAAGAATAAATAGTTTTGCATTCATTAACCGAAACTGAATCAGTCTGACCTCAGAGTTTGGTTTGTTAGTTGGTGTAAAAAATATTATCTTTGTCTACAAATAATGTAATTGCAGTTGGACACATGCACAAATTCAAAAATTGCATACAGTGGGGAAAAAAAAAAACTATTTGATCCCCTGCTGATTTTGTACATTTGCCTACTGACAAAGAAATAATCATTCAAAACCCTTGTTGGCGATCACAGAGGTCAGATGTTTCTTGTAGTTGACCACCAGGTTTGCACACATCTCAGGAGGGATTTTGTCCCACTCCTCTTTGCAGATCCTCTCCAAGTCATTAAGATTTCGAGGCTGACGTTTGGCAACTCGAACCTTCAGCTCCCTCCACAGATTTTCTATGGGATTAAGGTCTGGAGACTGGCTAGGCCACTCCAGGATTTTAATCTGCTTCTTGTTGAGGCACTCCTTTGCTGCCATGGCCGTGTGTTTTGGGTCATTGTCATGCTGGAATAACCATCCACGACCCATTTTCAATGCCCTGATGCTTTTGGTACATGCTTTTGCCCTGATGCTAATGGTACATGGCCCCGTCCATCTTCCCTTCGATGCGGTGCAGTTGTCCTGTCCCCTTAGCAGAAGAACACCCCCAAAGCATAATGTTTCCACCTCCATGTTTGATGGTGGGGATGGTGTTCTTGAGGTCATAGGCAGCATTCCTCCTCCTCCAATCACGGTGCGTTGAATTGATGCCAAAGAGCTCGATTTTGGTCTCATCTTACCACAACACTATCGCCCAGTTCTCCTCTGAATTATTGGCAAACTTCAGACGGGCCCCTACATGTGCTTTCTTGAGCAGGGGGACATTGCAGGCGCTGCAGGATTTCAGTCCTTCACGGCGTAGTGTGTTACCAATTATTTTCTTGGTGACTATGGTCTCCGCTGCCTTGAGATCATTGACAAGATCCTCCCGTGTAGTTCTGGGCTGATTCCTCACTGTTCTCATGATCATTGAAACTCCACGAGGTGAGATCTTGCATGGAGCCCCAGACCGAGGGAGATAGGCAGTTATTTGTATTTCTTCCATTAGTGAATAATCACACCAGCTGTAGTCACCTTCTCACCAAGCTGCTTGGTGATGGTCTTGTAGCCCATTCCAGCCTTGTGTAGGTCTACAATCTTGTCCCTGACATCCTTGGACAGCTCTTTGGTCTTGGCCATGGTGGAGAGTTTGGAATCTGATTGATTGCTTCTGTGGACAGATGTCTTTTATACAGGTAACAAACTGAGATTAGGAGCACTCCCTTTAAGAGAGTGCTCTTAATCTCAGTTCCTTACCTGTATAAAAGACACCTGGGAGCCAGAAATCTTGCTGATTGATAGGGGATCAAATACTTATTTCACTCATTAAAATGCAAATCAATTTATAACTTTTTTGAAATGCGTTTTCTGGGATTTTGTTGTTGTTATTCTGTCTCTCACTGTGAAAATAAACCTACCATTAAAATATTCAAGAAAATGCCACCAGATTCATTGAGAAGTGCTTCATATTGCATCAGGACAATGACTCAAAACACCCTGCCAGTTCAGTCAAGGAATTTATAAGGGCAGAGAAATGGAATGTCTTAGATTGCCCAAGTCAATCTCCAGATTTAAATCCGATTAAACATGAATTTCATCAGCTGAAGAGGAGAGTAAAGGCAGAAACTCCCCAAAACAAGCAACAATTGAAATTGGCTGCATTAAAGGCTGGGAAAAGTATTCAAAGGATGAGACCAAGAGTCTGGTGATGTCTATGGGTCACAGACTCACTGCTGTGATTTTGCACAAGGAATCTGCAACTAAATAATAGCTTTTAATCTTTTATATCTGTCTTATGTTCAGCTGTCCCAATATTTATGCTCACATCAATGAGTGGGATGAACTCTAAAAGTCTGTCCTTTTTATTTGGTAAAACATGTATGTGTTGAAACGGCTAATAATAAAATGTGACATTCTGTAGTTTTGTCTCATATTCATCTTGAAAATATGTTTGCAAATGTCTTGACTTGGCCTCCCACAGCCAACAGGCTGATTTATTTACTGTTCCAATACTTATGGAGGGTACTGTATATATACATACACACACACACACACACACACACACATATATATATATATATATATATATATATATATATATATAAACACACACACACACACACAGTTGAAGTCAAAAGTTTACATACACCTTGCAGAATCTGCAAAATGTTGATTATTTTAAGTAAGAGAGATCATACAATATGCATGCTATTGTTTATTTAGTACTGACCTGAATAAAATATTTCACATAGAAGATGTTTACATGTAGTCCACAAGAGAAAATAATAGTTGAATTTATAAAAATGACCTCGTTCATAAGTTTACATAAGCTTAATTCTTAATACTGTTGTTACCTGAATGATCCATACCTGTGATTTTTTGTTTAGTGATAGCTGTTCACGAGCCCCTTGTTTGTCCTGAACAGTTAAACTATCTTCTGTTCTTCAGAAAAATCTTTCAGATCCCACAAATTCTTTGGTTTTCCAGCATTTTTGTGTATTTGAACCCTTTCCAACAATGACTGTATGATTTTGAGATCCATCTTTTCACACTGAGGACAACTGAGGGACTCATATGCAACTATTACAGAAGGTTCAAACGCTCACTGATGCTCCAGAACGAAAAGCCATGCATTAAGACCCGGGGCGTGAAAACTTTTGAATAGTATGAAGATGAGTAAATTTTTCTTGTTTTGCCTAAATATCATATTTTTTTCATTTAGTACTGCCCTTCAGAAGCTACAGAAGATACTTATATGTTTTCTAGAAGACAAATTAATTGTCACTATTAACAAACCATTAACTATGACTTTTGCCTCAATAAATTAGTTAGTAAGGAAGCTGTTAAGTTTAAGTACTGGGCAGGATTAAGGATGTAGAATTTGGTCATGCAGAATATG
The DNA here is from genome assembly GCA_021397915.2 of Tor tambroides. Taxonomy (NCBI): domain Eukaryota; kingdom Metazoa; phylum Chordata; class Actinopteri; order Cypriniformes; family Cyprinidae; genus Tor; species Tor tambroides. Next base: position 12,064 of record JAFVLL020003313.1, on the reverse strand, counting down.
TGTTTTATAAGTACTAAAAAACAGCCAATATGTTAATAATAGGCATGATAATAAGCAACTAGTTAATAGTGAGACTTGATCCCTATACTACCCAAAAAAAACTGACTAAAACAACAACAACAACAAAGAACTGTATAATATGACTGTATAATAAGACCGCTTACTAGCATTTGGAACAAAACTAGAGGTACATGTGCATAAAGTAGGAGAGGAGGACAGAGAAATGTGTGCATATGTGTGATCATTCAGCAGGCTTGATAAAGCCTAGAGTTGGCCGCTTCTGACACTTATCTGCCACATCCCTCACCTGGGGAACGCCGGCACAGTGCTGGACCACCCCTGATAACCGCTTAATCAGTCTCGGCTATTTATGAAGGACGACCCCTATGCGGACAGGATTTTTAATTTGCCGTGTAATCGTGTACACTGTTAAATTGGAGCACAGGGCTAGATTAAATTTAAAAGTCAAATGATTTGTAGAGGACTAAGTTTGTGCGGTGTGGTTTGCGAGATGATGATGATATTATACATGCCGTCCTGGCGTTGACAACTCGGCCAACTTTTTGAGATTGGCGTCCTGCAACTTTGTAGATTGGCTTGACATCGGCACAGTTGGCGGCACTTTCAATCAAGATAAATATGATGTAGTCACCGTAACTAACGTACTGAAGAGACGCTCTCCATATTAGCATAACAACAGATGCAATTGTTTGAGACGTATCTGCTTTAATTGGTAATGGTAATATCAAAAAAAAGTTGAATTAAAAACTTCATGAATAAACCATTAAGGAATATCCGTTTCTTATTTGCCTTCTCGTGGGTCTGTCTAAAGTGGTTTTACAGCCAGAATGCAGTTCATTTCAATCTTGTATAAATTCATAAAATTAGCAACCGAAAGTGGAAATTCATTCCAAGGGAAAGTGAAACATGAATATCAGCTCTGGAAAAAAATGGAAAATGGGGGTGGGGAGAGTGGAGTGCAATCTGTTCCTGGAGATGATCTGGGTATTTTGTAGGATAAGATGCAGAAATCTGAATGTGGTTTCCATGTGTTAAATATGTGCCAGAGGAACAGAAGACCCGTCATATTCCATGTCACATGGCTGATAACAGGAGAGGAACTGCAAGACTCACATCAGTCATATCAGAAGCCTAAAAAATATATATTTTATTCTACAAAATCATCTGTTGATGATAACTAAGTGTTTTGACATTTTTGTAAGGCTTCATCCACACCACTAGGTGTCAGTATAAAGTCAAAGGCTGCTATGGCATTAGTCAGCAAAAAATACAAAATATTGTGTACCTAAAAATGTTTTTGAAATCAAGCATTGATATAACAGTTTTTTTTTTTTTTAAAAGGCCACAAGATCTGTCCATATAGTGTCTACCAATAACGTGGAGCCTTTGATGTTGACAACAAAAGACATTGGAAGTTTTTGCTATCCTAACTATGGATGATTACATGGTTACTGGCATTTTATTTTCTGCATCAAATTTTGTTCTCCCCCTTCTGTTTGCAATCAGAACAGACCTGTGACCCATTTTAACAGCCAGTCAACAACTACTGCTGTAAAATGCTGAGAAAATAAATAAATAAAAATAAAGATTGTGTTTACATTTGTCTTCATGCATTTAGCTGCAGATCCAAATTTTCCATTTCTTTAGCCACAGTCCGTGGTTCTTCCTCCTCATTAAAAATGTTTATTGTCAGTATTGAGACGTGTACACAATTAATAGCTCCAATTTGTCTCTGTTCAAGCTCCTCTAATTGCAGGAAACCAAGTTTTTGCAAGAGGATGCACATTATCAGCTTGAAAAATCACTTAACTAATGGGCCTTAATTTGATTTAATTACCAAGTTCATTAAAGGGGCGAATTAAGACATGTTTAGCCAGAGGGCTAGTCAATTCTCCTCTATGTTACTCGCTGCTTAGCATGATTTGGTTTATATGAGAAGCTAGGTCAAATGCTTGTTTGGGTATATACATATGTTGAACTTGACACCAGCCGCTGAGTTTATGTACACAAAACATGGCCATTCAGAAGAGTATAATCTGAGGTTTAAGATTCATTTGCATATCTAAGACGGGAACAAAACAGTGTTGGCAAGTTAATTATGCATTAATCTTTAAGGCTTGCTTGTGGCCTAGTGCAGCGGCCCTCATTAAACACCAGTACAACATCAGTAGAAAGGAGTTACTCGGCTTCTTAGGATGTCTTTTGAATCTCCATCTTTTTCTACAGTGGATCGGTTTCAAAGACCTCTATGCTACTGTCTTAAGTTGCGGTTACCTTTACTGTTGTTGGGTGAATTTTTGTGGGTGAAATCCAGTCATTTTAATGGAAATTCATGCAATCATGATTTTTGTGTGAGGGTTTCACAAAAGATTTCCCCACACAGATCTTACAACAGGTTCAATTTGGTTGATTTGAAAGAAATATTTGTGTGAATTGTGCTTCATACATCGCTATATAACTGACAACAGACAAATTATCTTTTTTGTCTGCAAAATTTAACTAATGTGATCTTTCCTTCAGCATCTCAAAGGCTGGTTATCACATTTCAATCATGACAACTCTTGGAAGATTTTAGCATGGTAATGGATATGACAATGTTAATGTATTTGACATTGGCAGAATAGATCTGTTAAGCTGCTGCTGCTGCAAGTACAGGAAATTGCTACTGCTAATACATACGCAGATACAGTGCTGTGAGAATTTAAGACATCCTGCTTCTGCAGATCTATACAGGTGGAGCTGGGGAAGGTGGAGAGTTCTCTGAAAACACACTGCGAAATGCTCTAGTAAATTCAAACCAGCCATTTAAATGTAAAGCAGTAAGCTCATTGGCTGCATATGCAACATGAACCAATCAGTTTGTGTCAAGTAGTTTAACGCTGTGAATATCATCAATTTACAATAACGACCCATCAGCCTGCGCTATCTAGAGTTTCACGACTGAACTTAGCATATATGAGAATAGGCAAGGTGGAAGTACACTATATAGGCTTTTTTGAATCAACAAAGCCTACAATACCTGCAGAAAGCTTTAGCACTGCCATATAAGGGGTCGACTAGTTATATTTTTAGTAACTGACAAATATGTGCTGTTGATTATTTGTCTTCATTGCTATTTTGTATTCTTCCGGGGGTCCCCCTCTGTCTGTTCGCCATGGGGCCGCACTATAGTTGCACCAGTCTAAGGATGGCCTGCTAACCAGATATATATCTGAGTTATATATAAGAGTTCCTCCAAAAAGTGTCTTGGGGATACGGAGGTGTAGTGTAGTGGGGATATGTAGGTGTAGTGGCATGTTTTGGTGTTGTAAAGATCACAGAGTGCAAAGAAGTGTTTTGGTCAAGGTAAGAGCATGGTCAAGTAGTTACATGCTTCCTTCCTGATCCAGGGCTTTTAGTGAATCAGTATTCTATGGGAAAGCAGAAAGCAAGGAGCATGATGGCTTCAGCATCCTATAGCACTCTAAATATGCTCTCTAAGATGAGGGGCAAAGTAGGGAAACAGTAATTTTTACAGTCTTTATAAAGATCCCTCCAAAATGAAGATAATGAAGTATCCAGGAAGGTATGGTGTAGAAACGGAAAGGAGGTGTAGGGTCCTTGTTATGCATGGGAATCAAGGAGTGCAAAGAAGAGTTTTGGTCAAGGTAGGGACAGGATCCACCAGTCATACGCAAGGAGTGGCAGCTTCTCCTAAACAGCTTAGTATCTCAAGGGCCAATGGGCATGGCAGCCCCTGCTTCCTAGCCCAGCAGTCCCTATGTGTCTTTACATTTCACTGGTGCAGGATTTGCTCCCTTCGTGGACCTATTGTGTATGACAAGGCATCACTATCTTCTGGTGCACTTCATCACACATTGCCAGTGCTGTTAACTCTCGGCACCCTCCTCTTTTGTGCCCGTACCAGTTGGGAGCCTGACTGCAGGGTGGCAATCGAAGGGTTGAGACGCCACTGATGCGAGGCAGTTACTCTGTGATAATGAACCCCAAGAGAGGAGACTGAGGGTCCCCAGTGAGGGCTAATGAAACCCAGCAAACCTCATTCCTTAGGCTTGGATCAGCAGTGAGAGACCCCCAGTGCAATGTGACATTCTAAAAGCATTTCAGATGTGATTGTACAATGATGAGCGTGTGCATGCATGCATTTCTTGCAGTGTATCCTCTAAGATCTCAAAGTAATTTCAACACTCATTTTCTTTTTTTCATATGTGCTAGGATGATATCTTTAGCTTGCAAACAGATGGATGGGATGATCAATAAATATGAAAAATATATTACATTCTATGGAAATATATGAGCTGGAGGGTAAAGAAGCAGTCTTCATAACATTTCAGAGATGGAAAAGAAACCAAGGTTCATGAAAAATCTAAAAAAGGAAGGTGCGTAACCCAAAGCCAAATGTCTCTTCTGCCATGCAATATTCTACAGATCTAAAAGCAAGGTTGTTATGTGGACATTTATAATACAGAAATAGAGTGGGGGACAAAACCTATTATATTTGAGAAGCAGAATTTGATAACAAACAACAAACAAAATAAACAGTTTTGTCCACCTCAGGCAAGTCCACCTCTATTTTAGTGAACTAATGAAATGTAAATCGCCTTCAACCCACTTTAGGGGCCCTGTTAGATGAACATAACCCATCTCAAGGGGATGAACCTCAATTTCAGGCTTTTCTAATGTCCTACAGATTCTACATTTCAATTCCTCGTTCTTTGGTCTTGCTGGAATCACATTTACACAAATGTAATCTCATACATTTGTGCAGCAATATCGATGTGCTGCTTTTCACCGCTGTCAGCAGAAAGAGGAATTAGAGATTTCCTCATTCCACCTTTAAAATCCAACTAGGACGACACTTCGGCACCTGTCATCCTTGGTTGTGTTAATAGCAACTGTCACTGTGGATTCACCAGAGGAAAAGAAAAATAATATGCATTAGATTTTTCATTTATAAATATTATTTTTCACTACCAGAAATAGCTCTACCCTCACAGTTTTATGCGGTCATAAATGAACCAATGAGTCATATATTTTTCCACCACTGTTTTTGTTTCAATATTTGTCCTCCATTTGTTTTGATAGAAACAACTGCCAAAAAGAAAGCCTTAAGTGTTACATTCCTCAACTGGTGATTCAAAAGAAGTGTAATCAAGTTTCGTATTCATCTGAATTTGACAATCAGTACACCTGTTCTTTGGTGTCACATTATCTCAGCTTGCATCTGCAAAAAGCGAGCACAACTGTAATTTCACATTTATATGTCCACTTGCTCTGAATTCAGTAACTAGCTCATCCAGTTTGCTCGAATCACAAGTTTAGCTTCCTCTTGAAGAGTTAAACGAGTTTTGCAGCAAGTTCACTGCACTGCCCTCTTTGCCATAAAAAGTGACCCACCGAGTCGAGACCTTCTCACTGAGCCTCATGAATTCCATGCTTCATACTGCACGGCTGTCCTCCCTGGACTGTAAATTAACCTCATGGTGAGGCCAGGCGGTCTCTCAAACCTGGACCTGCACTCCATGTTAAGTGTGACGGTAATTGAGATTTCTGCTTCCGCAAGGGTGAGTGACTCTGAGGGGTCAGGCGGTCAAGGCCCAATATTTGAGCTTGAACTTCACTTTTCCTCTTGCTTTCATCTCTTTGTTCATTCTACTTTCTCTCTGACACACACAACCCCACAGCCACCATCCTCAGAACGAGCAGGACGTGATAAAGATCAAACATTTTTTCTTACAACAGGAGCTTGTTCTTTAAGGCACTGATCATTTCATGCGCAAACCTTTCCAACTACTCGACATTAGTCATTTATTAGGTTGAAAAAAAATTATTTACGTATACATCATGATTCTTTCACAAAAGAATCTGCAGATTCAAATTCAGAATCATTTTTTTTTAATTATTAATAATTTGCTGTCCTATTGATCAAACAAAAGATAGCCTCAATCTCACACCATTGGTTTAGCTAAAATGTAAGGTCATTTTGATACAATATTCCATTTGAACAGTAGAATACTGTGGGTAAAAACAAAACTGAGATGCACTGAGACCTGATTCAAAATCATTCACAGAAACTTGAAACCTGGCTTTAGATTTTTCTTCACAAAAGAACTCTACACCTCCTATATGGTAATTCCTGTAAAATTATTCATGCTAATCCAAAGAAACACAAAATGCCAAATGTTTGACATCCAAATATTTCGGTAACACTTTAGAATAGAGAACACATATTCACAGAGTTTTCTCTCAATAAACTGCTAATTTGCTGGTTATTCATAGTTAATAAGGTAGTTGTTAAGTTTAGGTATGGGGTCGGATTAAGGGATCTAAAATATGGGTCATGCAAAATAAGCCATTATATGTGCTTTATAAGTACTAATAAACAGCCAATATGCTAATAATATGCATGTTGATAAGCAACTAGTTAGTAGTGGGAATTAGTCCTTAAACTAAAGTGTTACCAATATTTCTCTATTTGGTAAAGGTTTTGTGCCTCTGATTCTGTTGCTGTTTACTTCGTGGCAGTCAAGTGGATTCTTAAGAACTGTTTTCTTCAAATGCTTAACATAAAGACATCTGTTACATCCAGACTTCCTTTGCTGGACCGTATCACCACAAACCCAGGCAAAACAGATCTGAGTCCCTGAGTAGTGGCATTTAAATGAAAAAACCTCTCGTGAATACAGTCCAATCAGAATAATCCTCTCGCCGCACAGTGCCACTAAACATTTCACATCAATTAGCCGACATTTGAGCTCTTCAGTCTATTCTCTTTATGTCTCTGAAAGAGTCCAGAAGGAGATGAGACCTCAGGTGAGAAAGGAGGAGATTGACGGCTAAGCCGAACCAAAAAACAATAATGACCACTTCCTGTTACGGCTCATTAACATGCTGAGAAAAGAATGTCTAATTAATTTAGCCATTAATGAAGAAACCTCCAACATTTTGCAGTGGGGTGTATCAAACCCCTCTGGTCAGACTTAATAAATTAGTGTTTTGATGAGGTCAACTGCAGAGGAGGAAGTTAGCAAATCTCTGCTAATTTTATGTGTGGCCTTTTGAGGATTGTATGTATAGTTTAAAAATGGAAAATTCTCTTCTTTGAAACTCAACATAGATCAGATCAGTCCAAGAGAAACAAACAAGAAAATCTTAAGTCTAGATTTAAACATATGTGCCAATTTCTTAGAAATGCTGTCATGAATACACCTGATTTTTTATAAAAAAAAAGAAAAAAAGAAAAAAAAAATTCAGCAAATGTTTGAATTTAATGTCATGTGGTGTAACCACCAAGCAACCATAAACAACCATCAAAGTCATAAGCATTTTTCTTCATATTGTATATGCGAATGTACAAATCTTAATCATTATTTTAAACAACTTTTAACCTTTTTAAAAGGTAAAGAAGTATTTTTTCAAAGACAAGGACTTTTAAACAATGGCATAACATAATTAATAAATATGGCTACATTTCGGAGGGTTGTACCATATGACAACCAAAACTAGCTTTGTCATTAAAAAGCCAAATTATCTGCTATTTTAAGACACTAAATGACCTCGACACATAATAATTCTGGTCGCACCACATGACTGATTTGGTGGATAATATTTCATGTTTTGCTTGTTTTTGATGTTCGTTTGTTTGTTTCTTGCATGCTGGTCACACCACATGATGGATAAACTTTTTTTTGTTTTTTGTTTTTTGTTCAAATGTATTTTTTTTTTTTTAACAAAACCACTTATCTTACTAAACAAAAATGCTGATTGTAATAACTAATAATGAATAAGAAATTATACAACTATTATAAGTATATCCAACTGTACCTGGATACATACAGTAAACTCACTTTAAATGGTATGTACTATATAGCAAATCTCAACTGTTTGATTGTTATATTTTTGAAAAACTATATCGCACAGCAACATATTCAAAGTTGGATATATAGTACATCCTACATTACCTGCATACATACAGTACACTAACATAAAGCAACATATACTATAATGCATATATCGGCTGCGTGTTCATATTGACACAAAAATGCAAACTGCATTATCGCACACCTCTCTATATAAAGTTGTGTGTACATTATATACAACTTCATTTGCATACATACTCACATACTGTATACTCACATATGATTCTGTGATTACCACAGAACATTATTGTGACATATCCATCAGTTTGTAAAATCAAACAAGAATCATATTGACAGTAATGCACTTGGAAATGGAAATTCAATGAGGCATTTCAGAAAGTTTAAAACCAAAGATTGTGCTTTGGCCCACAGATTTCAGATCCATTATTGTACATGCAAGTTTTGTTTGTTTTTACAAACAACATGGCAGAGATGCAGCCAATACAAGTTAACTACTGAACCCAGAACATTCCTTAAGGAATCAGTCCCGTTTAATACCCAATGTATTGCCCTATTAAACCACAACATTACATTGCACCAGTACCAGATGAAGTTCCACAGGGAATTAAGGCTTGTTTTAAAACAAAGACAATATCAGATCCGGTTTTTTTTTCTTCCTCTTTTGGGGAAGAGTGAAAGCGAGGAACTCCATTAAATCAATTAGACAGCTCATTAATGTGTAGATGCACACTGGCTAAATATCCAATCACTCAATGGTGTTCTCCTGCATCCATTGAAATACATTCAAGAAAACACTGAAAGAAACTCTTAAATGCCCTGCTGGCCACAGTTCAGACCATTTACAATCTGTTTATCAGACTATTTAATCAATGTTTTCAAATACAAAAGAATATTCTTGAAAGTGAAAGGAAACTCAGACTCATTTTCTGTCCCTAAACAGACCTGACAGGTAGTTCTTTACAATTCATAACTTAAAGTATGAATAGTTCCAAAAAGTCCTTTAAAATATTCTATCAAGCTGAAGGTTAACTGATGTGTCCTTCCACGGTTGAATGCGGGACAGCGCATTTGGAATCAGATACGATTTTATATTTTATTTTTATGAGACTTCCCTACCCAGCAATAGGCCTACAAACTCAGAGTGCGGAGAGGGCTTTCTTTTATTTGCACTGACAGATTTAGCTTTTTCTCGCATTAAACTCAATTTGAAATACCATTCGCAACTCATTTTATTACCATAATGTGATGTATTTCTGAGTGAAACAAGACATTCAACAAGAAAAAAAAAGAGCAGGGGCAACCTTTTTTTTTTTTTTTTAACACCAGGAATTGACTGAACTGTGAAACATAAGTTTAAGGAAAAAGAAATATAGAAGATTTATTAATATATACAGTATATATATATATATATATATATATATATATATATATAGGTGTGGGAAAGATCTATCTATCTATCTATCTATCCAAAATTATTACATTTTATCATAATATTAACTATTAAAAACAATAAATCATTATTATTGTTTTGATTTTTGTTTCTCCTAGCTTGTACCGTATGCACTTAGAAACATATGCTAAAGTGCCATGAGATAAGACTGCGACTAAAGCCACGATACCATCAGCCAATCAGAGAGAGGCACATCAGTAAGAGCTGAGCTGAATGCTGTTATCTGTGGTGGATGGAGGTGAACCCGTGATTTTGGCTACACTGCTTTCAGCATATTTTAATATTGGGCTTTCAGATCTAGCAAATCGATTCCAAGATATATCTATCCTGCTCCGTCAAGGTCAGTAGAGGATCAATCATTACCCATGAGTGTGTCTGCCAGACCTGATCTCATCTCTCTCTCTCTCCCTTTCTCATTACCTGCATTAACATGCACTGAATTAGCTCACCTCATTGGGTTTCAAAGCCACACTTTCCCTCGATACAACAGCGTGACCTCACCATGCACTGTACTAGAGTCATAAGGATATGTATTCTGAAATTCATAAACAATAAGTTTATTACCATTACACACTATTATAAGATGAATTCATGTAAGCTGGGCCACTTTTTCAACAATTTAATTCAGTTAGATTTAAAATAAAATAAAATAAAATAATTCAGGACTTACAGGTTTTTTTTCAATTGCTAACAAGTGTTTACCAATACTTAAAGTACTTTTTCTAAACTCTTAACACAGCAACACACCAACATCACACAATTAGCCAAATAGTTAATTTGCTTGCCAAAACCACATTTTGTTAAATAAATACAAACTCTACATTTCAAAATGCTGAATACCTTTTTCTACATATACTAACTCTTTATCAAAACACAGCAAACCCGATTCAAAATCGAGTCATTCGGTCAAAACATTAGCACTAGTTTCTATCCAACAGACACATATAGTCCATCATAGTGCATAGACTGTCAAAATTATAACAATTAATGGCATTACAAAAACTGCATTACTCGTCATGTCTCAGTTCTACCTGCATATAATAGACAATATAAAAATCCATAGTTTTTTTGTAATTTAGCCTTCAGTTTACCTTCAACTGAAACCCATTTTACATTTTTAAGTGTTGAATGTGTTCATTCTTGGTAACATATTATCTAAAATTGAATGAGTCATTACTTTATAGAACGTACAGTAGAAAAAATACGGTCCCCTATGTAGAAATTCAATTGGAACCTTGATTGAAATTGCTTTTCAGTGGGTGGGGGTTGGATGTGGATGGTGCCCCCATGGTAGCTGATGCCAGTGATCAACAAAAATTACAACGTACATGGCCTTTGGTTACTATGCAAGCTTGTTTCCATGACAGAATAAAAAAGTAAAAATCATATTTGTGACCTTTTTATCTCACAATTCGGGCTTCTGTATTGAAATTGCAAGTTTACATCTTGCAATTCAGACTTTATCAGATTTGTGAGATACTGTAAATTCACAATTGCAAGAAGAAAAAAAAAAAACTGAGATAAAGTCACAATTACCCTTTACCCTTTATATTCCATGGCAGAAATAAGCTTTCATAGGTTCCACTTGTGTAAGGGGAACAAACAAACAAACATAAAAAATGCACAGTCCAACACACATTCTCACTCCTTTCTCTTACCTCTTCTTATTTTTATTTTTTCTCTCTCTCTCTAATTCTGTGTTGTTCTGCATCCACAAAACCAATTCAAAGAGGTCTTTTTTACTCTATGGTGTTGATGTAATGGAAAGAGCTTCAACACCTGACTATCCCTACAGCTGAGACTGGAATCAGCTATTTCTAAATATTTCAGTGATCTGTTACTTAAAAATGCTTATCAGTTGTTACAATATTTTATATAGGGAGATTTTTTCAATACTTTTGAGCTGCTGTTGTTGCAGAAGTAGAAGCTTTATACAATATTTAAGGTTTGGAACATTAGGTCTTAATTTCTGACACAATGTGTTTAACCCTTAAAGACCTAGAACATTTTTGGGGCACCTGACACGCCTGTACTTTTCTTTGTTTTTTCAGACCTATTCTAGCAGTCAGCATCAAGTGCCATATATCATTATAAACAGGAGAACTAGTCCCAATTTTCCCTTTGTTTTCTCTAAGAATTAATGAATTTCTAGAATTTTAAGAAAAACGCAAGCAATAATTGGGTGTTTTTTTACTGTGTACTCAAACAGAAACTCCTGAAGTTTGGATTTTTTTTCTTTAAAAAGTTGTATCTGTGTGTTGTACACTTCCAAATAAAATTTTGTCTACATATAACATTCCCCAAGCAAGTTATAGCCATTTATTACAATATTGTTATAGGTGCTTTTCAGTGAAAAACAGGTCTATTTACTTTACTAACAATATAGATGTATCCAAAAAAAAAAAAAAAAAAATAAAATTAGGGAGTAAAGAAAATGGAAACCATGTAATATAACAACAAAATACAGTAAAAAAATTACTTTTTTTTCCCAGAAAAAATATATTTTCAATCTGAGTATGAACAACAAATCACAAACAGTGCAGCAAGTTGTGAAAAAAAATTGTCTTGTGCAACAAAAATACAAGCAGTGCAAATGATTCACAAACTACACACAAAACGAGTGAGAAATATATAGAGTGCAATAGAAACAAATAGTGCAAATGATCTTTATGAACTATATAAGTATTATTTACATAATAAAACAGCCAAATGG
>JAFVLL020003312.1:40000-69553 GCA_021397915.2 Tor tambroides | reverse complement strand
TCCTGTTTCCTTGCGCCTCTCTGAATTCCAGCTGCTCAGGTTTCAATGTTCTGATGCATCTTAAATTTGTCTGATTCGGTCTCTGATATCCTACAGTCACAAAATATAGCATACAAATTGATGCTAAATGCAAATAATAAGAGTACCAAAAAATAAAATTAAATAAAATGCAAATAACCAAGAATCGCTCTAAAGCAGTCGCTCATGAGATTATTGTAGCCAGGATAGCATATCTCACTGCTGTCATGGACACACAATTAAGATTTTTCTTTCCAGTTGGGAAGAAGCAAGGGATTTCAAACAGGACTGTAATGAGCTCTCAGCTGAATTAGTGGTTCATCAGTGAGAACAGATAGTATGGGTCAGCGTGTCCTGGTCTATTGTCCGTGACTGTCTGTGCATGTGTGTGTGTGCTTTATGTCGGTGTGCATCTCTAAATGTGTAACAGATATCCACTTCTTCCCCTCTGGTGTTCCATAAATACAGTCGGTGGCATCAGCTCAATATTCCAAGGCCCGTGCCGGACATCGGTAGCTCACGCCGCAGTGTTAATAGCGAGGCTGAACCTTTGTCCTGCCATATAAATAACAGTGGCATACAGGTGACCCGCACTGATGCCGGGACCAGCGGGGTAATGCGAGACACACGCTCGGTTAAACCTCCAGTGTGGCGTGGACAGGCATGCTGCTTGTGAATTCATCTGCTTTTTTCCAATTATTAGGAGGGGTTTGGTTTATTCATGCATTTATATGCTACTATGCATATGCAGAAGCTGCAAACAAATGTGGAATATCATAAAGAATTACATGGTAAGTTGCTATACAGAAGGGGTAAAATTCAATCAGTCATTAAGCTAGCCATCAAAAAATAAATATTTGGACATGACTTTATGATCATATCTGTATAACTGTTTTCTTAAAGGAATAGCTCACCCAACAAACAAAAATTTGTTGAATATTTATTTTCCCTCAGGCCTTTCAAAATCATGATTTTTATCTGAACAGATTTGGAGAAATTGAGCATCACATTACTTGCTCACCAAAGGATCCTCTGCAATGAATGGGTGCCATCAGAATTAGAGTCCAAACCGCTGATAAAAACATTACAGTAATCCACACAACTCCAGTCCAACAAGACGTTAATGCAAAAATATGACATGTTTGTAAGCAACAAATCCATCCGTTTTAACTTTAAACTGTTACTTCTGGCCAAAATACCATTCAGTAATCCATAATGATTTTAATTATAGGCTACTTTTGATTCTGCATCTTGTTTGCCACCTCAATTTAAGTTCAGGAATTGGCGTGAACTTTAAAAAAAAAAAAAGGTTTAATTCAGCTCAGACGAGTTCACAACCCCGCTGGGTGCACAAACACAACCCCAAACCCAAATTATTAACACTTAATGTTGGTGGACTCTGAGGCAGAAAATAAATGAAAAACTCTTTTGTGACCCAAGTAACACAATTTTGCATGTAGCAGGTGCTTTGATTTGTAAGAACTTTGAAGTGCTCACCTGTCGGGTTCATCAGCAGCCACGCTGTGTCAGTCCCTCTAAAAATTCATTTAATTACTTTTGCTTTTTTAATAAGACTGCAAAAGAACATTGCAAATGCTGAGCCATTATGTGTTTTGATGTGTGAAAATAGCCTCACCTATGAGAAATATTGATTATGCTTCTGTGTGATGAACGTAAATAGTGGTCCTCAATCTCAACTGGTGGGTTGCAACTCAAAAATGTGTTGTAGGTTAGATCTGATGCAGAAATGCAAATATTAAAGGAATAGTTAACCCATAAATAAGAATTTGCTGAACATTTACTCACTCTCAGGCCATCCAAGATGTAGATGAGTTTGTTTCTTCATCAGGACAGATTTGGAGAAATTTAGCATTACATCACTTGCTCACCAGTGGATGCTCTGCAGTGAATGGGTGCCGTCAGAATGAGAGAAAAAAGCAATATTTGTTTAGAACTGTTTTCACTTGTAAATTGTGCTTGATCTGTGCATATTTCTCTCCTGATTCAGACAAGTTGAATTTTATTACTGGAGAAAGCAATACTATAGATAGATAGATAGATAGATAGATAGATAGAAGAGTAAAAAATAATTTAGCAAACGAGGTTTTGTTCAAAAACTTCATGAAAAATAATTAAAACTATTTCTGGGACACTTCAATTTTCACTCTCTCTTTCTCTTTCTCACACACACATAATTATACAAAAAGCCTGACAAAATGAGTGAGCACTGAAGGTGGCGACTCATTTGCTCTTTGTCTCATTATGATGGTAATAATGTAATTTTCTTAAATGTGCAGCTGGAGGGACAATCTCAGCTGGACACATCCACTCATTCAGCGCCATCGGCTACATCAGAGACCCATCTCACTCTTCGAAGAATACGTTCCCGGCTTATTAACAACTGCACAAACGTACATCTCCCTCTTTGCTTTTGGCCATAAAATCTATATTCCCTCATATATCAGTAGGTTTGGAATGGTTATGTAGATTTCTAATAACCAGAATTACCAGACATGTATTTGAGGTGGCAGCTCTTGACACATTTATAATTCAAAACATTCACCGTATATAATGCTATAAGCCGTAGGGTTCGGCACTGCGCCACAAATCACTTCAGAAGCTGAAATCTCTTTATGGATGCTGCAGTGTTTCTAGAGCCGTGCAGCATATAACCAAGTGCATACTACAAAAAGACTTCTTATGCCATTGATACTATAGATCAGTGGCAGTGTTCGCCTGTTTGAAAGCTCTTCCCTCTAAGCTTAAATGGTCTCAAAAAAAGACTTCAAATGGATTAACAATGTCAGAACACTATAAACATTTTCCTGCTTCAGAACATACTATATTATAGGCTGTGCATTGTCTTAAAGCTGAAATGCGCAATTCAAGTACCACTTAAATTTTACCAAATGCAACTGAAAAAAAAGAGAAAAAGTGCAATTGTGAAAAATAATGTTCCCCTGAACACTTTCCCCATATTCCATTGGTCAGAAATCAACTCTCATGTCATGCCATTATCTAAGTCAATTTTGCCAAGGTAAATGCATATAAATGGCTCCCAAAATTAATGTTTAAGATATTTCATTGATTTAACTGATAATTAAAAAATGCTCAAATATATACCCGAGGCATATGATAGGCCACTTTGATGCTAAAAATAATATGCCTTCCTACGAGTAACTTTGCATTTAGGTGTGCTGAGCATTTTTACTAGAGTTTCCTTTTACATTTGCAGTTATGTAAGGCATTTAGAATAATATGCAAGTCATTGCATTGGTCATGCTCGATTGGTCTAAACAATAATTCTCCTTTTACCTTAATGTCTTTCAGTGCATTTTTTTCCTTGAAAGCTCTATGCTGTAGACCTTTGGTTCAGGTACAGACATGTATGACCCACTTTACCTGTTTGTCACGGTCTGTCTGTCAGCTCCGCTAGCTTTCCCTGTGTGTCATGCTCTATACTGACTGTGTTGCAGTAGGGGGCAAAAAAGAAGAAAAAAAGCCCTCAAACATCATTAATCATTGACGAGTGTCAAAACTTGATAAATGTTGCTTGCTGAGCAATTTATGAGCTGCACCCTGGTGCTGGTTTGTATCCAGATTGGGTCTGAATTACCATCAAAACGCAGGAGACACACAGGCAAATTTGATTGATATGTGACGGCTTCAGTGTCTAAATTTCAGCAAAATGGAGAAACAAAAGACAGTGGCGCTAGTTCAAATGGTGGAAATGCTAGATGAGCATTGTAAAGTGTTGAATGCAATATTTACACATAACACTCAGCAATGAGTGTTGTCCAATAACCTTCCTTTTTCATGGCACTCAGAAAGTTCTCAAGATGGCACTTTGTTTAAAAGCATGCACTGATTTCATTAAAAAGCTATGAAGCGGAATTAAATGTGCAAATGTTCCAACAGAAATGTCTAGACCTGTATTCACAAGATCATTTCTAGCATTTTATAACTACCTATCATACTGATTATACTGTTAAGGATATATATAATTGTCTCGAGTCATTCGCAATAAAGAGCTTCGTTGAAAAAGTCGTTTGAAGCTAATAGAAAACACATGACATGATTGCTAAAATACTATCATAGTAAATTATTGTCAGGTCAGTATACAGTAATTTCCATCGTCAGACAAGAATTTAGCAATAATACTTCACTGGTGCACAGCGGTATTTCACTGTTAAAAATGCCTCTGGTCACAGCACATGGAAAAACTCATGTTTCACATCCTAAAAAATGTTTTTCACTTCGTAGTAACAGAAGACATCAGATTGTAGGTAAATATCCAAGTCATCCAGCTCTCTTTTTGTTTTCTGTCTTCTGTATGCCATTATGTGAGAAACCACTTCAAACGATTCAATCAGTGAGTGAACTGTCCAAATGAACCAAACTGAATCATGAACCATTTTAGATCTGTTTGATCAAAAGAGTGACATGATAACTCACACATGACATGATAACTCAAATATTATCAGGGAAAATTACTCTCAGGTCAGTATACGGTAATCTAGGCCATTAGATGAGAATTCATCAATACTATGTTAAGGGACATACCAATATTTCACTGGTATGAAAGCTCAAGCCATGTTTGACAGCTTAAAAAACCTCCTTCTGTGGTTACGTTTTACTTTGTAGCTGGATTCAAATTCACACGGTCAGACAAGTTCTGAAGGTTTTTTGGGGGTTTGCTCACAGCACCTGAGTCTGCAACGGGAATATAGCACAAGAGATAATAAAAAGCCTCCCGGCTACATTTTATTTCTTGATTTTGGGGAAGGCTTCATATTAAATAAACCATCCTCTGAGATTTAGCTTCTCGCTCTCTCTGTACTGCACTTTGCAGTTCCTGGTAGGCATCTGTGCAAGTAGGCCAGGATCCGTCACCGGAATTGAGTTTGAATACTTCCTTCTCAGGAAGTATTTCACTTTCTGAGGAACATGAATTACGTGAGCATGAAAAGGCTGAGTGAATGTCTGGTTAGAGCACACTAATGCAAAAGTATGGAAGTGTGTGTGATTCCTGCCTGCAGGTCTTCCGTCTGTCAACCAGAGACAGGATTAGCTCAGGGATTTTTGTTCTTCGAAATAAAATGTAGGACAAATCGACTTTCACATCCTTGGCTAAATAATATGTTCCACTCACTTTCCCGCAGGATATGAGACAACAAGGAGAAATTATATATTTACTGCAAAAATACAGTTTGGAGAGGAATTTTATTTTGATTCCCAACATGCAGCGGGATTCTAGAAATTAGTATTTACTTTGAGGTTATTATAATATAATAATAATATGGGAGCTTTCTTCAGCTCAGTATTGAAATTCATTTAAGAGTTTAAGTAAATATGGAAAAAATCATAACTCAGGGACACTAATTATGTAATCTTACAACAACAGTCTTAATCAGTAAAGCATATAATTTGTGTGAATTCATGTTAATCTACTTCACTGCACGTGTAGAAAAACATTTCAAGTGATTGCATTACTTACAAAGTGCACATATACCATTTTTAAGCCTTTGCAGGAAATACAATAAGCATTTAGCACTATTATGTTGGCATTTGATTTTAAAGCATATTATGAATTTAAAGCCTAAATGCATTATTGTAAAGGAATAAATGAAATCCTTTTTGGGTCCAACTTGATGGCCAAGTTAAACTGAGGGTCCTGAAGCAAAACTTTACTCATTGTTTTCCTTTTATGACACCTGTGGGGTGATTTGCTTCGACTGGTGGAGAATCTTACATTTTGGTTGGCACTACAAAGGCAAGAGGAGATATAAAGAATGTGGAAACAGAGAAGAGAGATAAAACAGCACAGATATCAGTTCACACATGCAGTGGAAAATGAAACAGCATATAAAATTGACTCTATAGTGGGTGGATGGTATACATGACATATCAGCACTGAATGAAATTTACTACGCTGCAAAGACCTCCTAACTAATATATGAAGTAATATAAATACTGCCATTCACTCTCTATTATGCATTCCAAATGAAAGATATATTGTATCTACAAAATCAGAGGTTTATAAACTTACTTTATATTTTCAAAAAATGTTTAAGAAATGTCTACTTTGTACTTTTCTCATGGTGATTAAATTATATTTTAAAGGGTTAGTTCACCCAAAAAGGAAAATTAGCCCATGTTTTACTCACTCTCAAAGCATCCTAGGTGTATATGATTTTCTTCTTTCAGATGAATTCATTCAGAGTTATATTAAAAATTATTCAGGCTCTACCAAGCGTTAGGATGGGAGTAGGTGGGTGTTTTTGTTCAACAGTCCAAAAGTAGTCAAATAAAGCACACACGTCCGACTTCCCAACACATCTGTGTTGGGCAGTCATGGCCTAATGAATAGAGTGTTGGAACTGTAACCCAAAGGTTGTGGGTTCCAGTCTCAGGTCTGGCAGGGATTGTAGGTGGGGGGAGTGAATGTCCAGTGCTCTCTCCACCCTCAATACCATGACTGAGGTGAGACCCTTGAGCAAGGCACTGAACCCCCAACTGCTCCCTGGGTGTGTGTTCATGGTGTGTGTGTGTTTGTTCACTACTCACTGCTGTGTGTGTGAACTTGGATGGGTTAAATGCAGAGCACAAATTCCAAGTATGGGTCACCATACTTGGCCACATGTCAAGTCCTTTCCTTAAAATGTGCCTCACATGGCTCTGGGGGGGTGCATAAAGGCCTCCTATAGCAAACCTGTGTTTAACCTGTATACCTGTGTTTTTGAAAGACAAATATCCATATTATAAACACTTTCTTCTCACTTCTGCTGACTGTCATGCATACAATCCGTTAAGGTTATCTAACCCTAACCATTCTGGGCAGATGATGTTGGACGTACACACCTGTGACACACACACACACACACACACACACACACACATACACATACACATACACATACACATACATATTAGTGCCGTCAAACAATTAATCGCATCCAAAATAAAAGTTTGTTTACATAGTATATGTGTGTGTACTGTGTATATTTATTATGTATATATAAATACACACCCATGCATGTATATATTGAAGAAAAATATGTTATGTTTATATATTAAATATATTTATATATAATATAAATTATATGAATATAAATATATACATGTAATTACATGTAAATATTTTCAAAATATATACTGTATGTGTGTGTATTTATATACACATATATATATATATATATATATAATAAATACACAGAGTACACACAGATATATTATGTAAATAAAAACATTTATTTTGGATGCGATTAATCATGATTAATCGTTTGACAGCACTAATATATATATATGTGTATATATATATATATATATATATATATATATATATATACTGCATACACACACACACACAACATTTTCCAGAATGTGACTTTTAACATGATTTGTAGAATCTTCCTTTTGAAAGACTTCAAGTACTCCTAAGTGCCCCTAATTGAATAATCACACATTTATTATTTAGCTGGAGGAAAAAAGAAAAAAGAAAGAAATATAAAACTGGTAAAGTTTTCTTAAGGTCAGAAGAACATAACATCCCACATATTCTCAAATAACTCAGAAGATAAATGACTTTGGATGGTTTTCCCAAAGCTCCTAATGTTTTCCACCTCCAACCATCAAGTGGGGGTAGTTTGATTAAGGAATCCATAATGCAATCTGTGGAATGAACCGGAATCCCGATACCACCCAAACAAGAAGAATAAAATGTGACGTACCTGCCATCAGCAGAACACATGCCCCTTTGGGAACTCTGTCGCCAGCCGTTCGATCCGTCTCAGTCTGCCATTTAAAGAGGAAGATGATGAAGGGCCCTGCGAGGGGGGGAGAAGAAGAGGATGAAGAGACAAAATGAGGACAGTGACGTTTTGAAGTGCTTGTGTGTTTTGCTGAATCAGTCTCTAATGATTTATTTCATGTTGAAAAGTGATTCTACTCAATGTCATACACAAACTCTAGATTTGGATACCAGAGGCCTCACAGGAAGAGTTTGAGTGTCCGATCAGATACGGAGCAATCCGACACTCCTGATGCGCTCTCATCGTAAAAAAATCCACATCGAACGGCTTATGACATTGTGAAATTTGATTTAAGCTCTTCTGTTCGTCTGGCTGTTCTCAAATCAGATGACGTGAAGTCCTTTTCCTCATAAAAGAGTGTATAGTAGCTGTCAAAAGTGCATTGGATTTTACCTGAATGTGTTTTAAAAGGACAGATCATCCAAAAATGAAAATTCTGTCATCATTTACTCACCCTAGTGTCTTTTCTAAACTTGTATGAATTTCTCATCTGTGGAACACAAAATGAGATGTTTTGAAAAATGTTTTACTGCTTTTTTTGTCTATACAATAAAAGTCAGTGGGGTCCAGTGTTGTTTGAACCCCGCTGGCTTTTATTGAATGGACAAAAACAGCTTGCTCCGCATGTGTGAAGACAAAGTTATGCTATGACAGTACATATATTATAGTAAGAATGACAATGCTTTGTCTTATTTCAGTACGTTCCGATTTTTTAATGGTTTTCAAAGTCTCTTTTTCTCACCAAGACTGCATTTATTTGATTAAAAATACAGTAAAAACTGTAAATATTGGTACAATTTAAAATAACTGTTTTCTACTTGAATATATTTTAAAATGTGTTTCATTCCAGTCATGCAGAGCTGTATTTTCAGCATCATTACTCCAGTCTTCAGTGTCGCATGATCCTTCAGAAATCATTCTAACGATGCTAAGGAATTTATGGATAAAATTATTGTACGGTGCTGTAAAATCTGTAGTTATTGAAATGCCACCAGATATGTTGTCATGTGTGCAAACAGGACAAATGGCAGAAAATGGGAACCCACCCACCGTGTAACACGCCATGCAGTTTGTAGTCTGCAATTCCATTATTAAGCCTTTTGATCAGCCCCTCTATTGGCACTAATGCATCTGACTATTCACAGGCTCCATTAATCAAATATGTCCTTTGCATAGAAATGTCATTGGCTCGGGGCATTCGTTTTGAGATATTTTTCCATGCTGAATTATTCAAATTATAATCCTGGCCCTTTGAACAAATATGCGGAGGGGAATGTACATGGCTCGATAAAATATTCATGGCTGCTGAAGAAACTAGGGACCACATTCATTCTCAGAGGTTTTAATATGCAAACCACTGGACGGCGTTCAGAAATGTAAGCCATCTGATGCGCTTGTTTATCACGCCGCGTATGAAACAAAATGAGTTACATTGCTCTCTGGTGATGTGTGACCTCTGGAAGTGTGCGTGCGTCACCGTTTATTGGAGCAGACAGTCTATTGGCATTATGCAAATACTCAGCAAACACAAATACATACGCAGCGCTTTACTAGGGCATTATCGCTTTGTAAATTGCTTCTTTTAAGAAAAGCATCACTTTTCCCCAACAAATCACTCTGTTAAAAGAAGTACTTCAAACACAATACATTATTTAGCAAGTGTTAAATAATACATCCGTGCCTGCCCACTCTTCAAATATATTTCCTCTTTCGTCTCTACATCCCTGCGGATCTATGCCTTTAATATTCACAAATGTGATAATAAACTGTTAAATCCCCCTGTGCCGCGAGAGTTTGGAACAAACTGAGAGTTCTTCAGAGAAAAGTATGGTTATGAAGGAACGGAGAGTTCAAACTGGTTTCCAGATTCTTTGACTTGATTCTTAAGATTGCGGTAAGAGCCTGAGATAACGTCTGTAGTGAAAGAGAAGCAGTAACTTTTGTAAGAAGTTTAACAGACTGTTAGGAGCTCATTAGTGGAGCCTGCTAAAGCAAATATCACTATTATTATTGCTCATACTTGGAAACCTAGAAATAACCTTAAATATTAAACATCGGCAAGTAGCTAACTTCCCAAACTGCTTGTGCTATTAGCACAATTGCTAGAAATCATGCAGCTTGCGTGATAGAGAGGTGCGTGCTGGTACTTTCCTAAGCAATCAAATATGGATTATTACTTGGTGGAAGAAAAATATGAGACTCAAATGTGGGCTCTTTTTACTTGAGTCAGTAATTATTACCACATACGCCCTAGCAAGCATGCAGAACAATGTAGCATTGTGCTAACTAGTTTTAAATGGCAAGAACTGCCATATAGCTACAGAAGTCTGAAGTCAGTAAGAATTTCCTTTTTTAAATTAATAGTTATATTCAGCAAGAATGAATTAAATTGATTAAAAGTGACAGTAAAGACATATAAAATGTTAAGATTTCTATGCAAGCTTGTTTCTGCACACAGGATAAAAAATAAAAAGGCCCCTTTTTACAAGATGTAATATAAGTCTCAGGTGTCCCCAGAATGTGTCTGTGAAGTTTCAGCTCAAAATACCCCACAGATCATTTATTACATAATTTTGAAAATGCCTTTTTTGAGTGGAAGCAGAAACATGCTGTTTTTGTGCATGTCTTTTTAAATGCAAAACAAACAAAGTTACTGGGTTGTTCTTTTTCACGTTTTCTAGGTTGGTTCATGCACCGGGGATCCGATTATAGCACTTAAACACGGAAAAAGTCAGATTTTCATGAAACGTCACCTTTAAGTTTATATCTCGCAACTCTGCATTTATATCCTGAGAAAAAAGTCAGAATTATGACATTTGACACAAGCAGAATTGCGAGATTTAAACTCAGAACTCACAATTCTCAGAAGGAAAGTCCGAAGTGTGAGATAAAAAGTCACAATTACCTTTTTTATTTTTCTTCCATAGTGGAAGAAAAAAAAGTAAACAATTTTGAGAAAAAAAAACTAAGAATTGTGAAAAATTCATCACTGTCAAATAATTTCATGTGACACTGAAGGCTGGAATAATGATACTGAAAATATACTGAATTTTGGATACAGTCGGATGTAATTGGGCTAATTTACACTATGTATGAATCTGCTAAACACTGCTAATATGATATCTGATGTGCTTTATATTCAAATATTAACCACTCCAGGTAAATTAAGTGAAATAAAAATGCCACAGCATTGTTTTACCATGTTTATTCTAGTATTACTCATGTGGTGTGTAAACATCCCTACCTGATTCTCATGAAGGGAGATGTCGATCTACACTTCCTCCCTATGCCGGCTGCAGTGCCCTTTGGACTGAGTAGACGCCCCTGATGATTTGATATCTCACTTACCATGGCCAACACGTAACATCACCAATCCCTAACCTTTTCTACCAGTGCACTTGTTTAATGTTTATTTGTGAGTGTTTGTGTGTGAGCTCCTACAAAAATGACTTTAATAACTTCCTCCCTTTTCCCAGTTTGAAACAGAAATAAAACTTAAAAGGTAACATTTCTGTTGAAAGGTACCGGCAATGTGCTTCAGAAAGCTCGCCCTTTTAAGGCCAACAGATCTAATCCCAATTTTCACGCCTGCACAGCATGACTCCCGAAGTCTTGAATGCAGCGCTGAGGGCAGAGCGCATGCCTCCAGAATACCAAATGCACAAACAGCATCTTTCGTGACATTCAATGGAACGCTGAAAGAAAGCGGTAATAAGGTTAGAAAGTGCTCAAAGGAACAGTTCACAAAAAATAAATAAATAAAATAAATAAAAAAAATAATTGCCATTGTGAAATGAAGAATCTCCATGAAGTAACTTTTCATACAATGAGCTGTTTAGCTCCAAAAAGGACTAAACCAGCATAAAACACCATAAAATAACTCATAAGCGCTGTAAAACCCAAAGTATACTTCGTTTTTTTTTTTATATGTACGCTATGGTATGCATACAGTGCGCATGATGAGAATTTCATCACTGTATGTAATTTTTTGACTGTACTAAAGCATACAAATACCATGTTTGTAGATACTTAGGACACAATCTAAGTTCACATTCTTGTTTCTCCAAAATAAACAATGCTACAATCAGTTGTTGTACTTTGAAATGTGTGTTCTGTGTCTGAATGTCTGTTTTTGTTTTGATCTGTGTGATTCCGCCAATTTTTCAGCAGCCAGGGTTGCCAGTTCAATATTTTTATGTATTTGTTTATTTGATGGGACCTGTTCCTTTAACTCGCTAAACTATATATATATTTTTTGCTGCTGTAATTATAGTAAACAACTGCTTTCGGTGTAGAAAAAAAATAAGCCATAACTTCATGACACTTATTTTTTCTTTTGCATTGAAATGCACCTGTGCAAAAATTACACTGGCACACTGACATGAAGTAATCACAGAACACAAATCTCAGCTGTAAGTAAACTGCTTGTTGGAGGTTATGTAACAGACTAATATCAGCATTTGGATAAAATGGATAAAACAGCTCTTTTTATTTTTGTTATACACAAATATTTAAATAAACTTTAGACTAACAGTGTTTGAAAAACACACACACATCCGAGCATATGGGAAGAGGAACAGTCATTAGCTCTGTTGCAAAACTAAGCGAGCTGCCTACAAGAGCAGCATTTAAACACATCATAGGCACAATCCTGACACGAAACAGTCTTAATTATGCTGCCTCCTACCATACCTCGTTTTGGCCAGATTCCAAAGCATCGCAATGCTCGTGTCCCTCGCGGTGAAAGCAATCTCAGAATGCATGGTGATGAGTAGGTACAAGTTGTCATGATAGAAATGTCTTTACAGATGCTTTTGATCATTTTAATGCATCCTTGCTGAACAAAAGTGATCAGTATCATAGTTTAGATTAGCAGCATGCTACCTTGCAATTAATAAAGAGCCAAGTCTCATGCAGAGCTACTGCCTATATGCCTATATGTACAGTACTGTGCAAAAGTCTTAGGCCACTAGTATTTTCACCAACAAAAAATGGTTTTAAGTCAGTTATTTCTATCTTTTTCTGTAGTGTGTCAGTAGGAAACATCAGTTTGCATTTCCAAACATTATTTTTGCCATTAATTGTAATAATGCAGTGAGATTTTTGTTTGCACAAGGAGTCTGAAACAGCCAGTGCTCCACACAGAGATCTGATCTCACCATCATCCAGTTTGTCTGGAATGACATGAAGAAACAGAACAAACTGAGACAGACTAAATCCAGAAGAACTGTAGCAACGTCTCCAAGATGCTTCAAGAGACCTACCTGCAAAGCTACCTGAAAAACTATGCGCAAGTGCTCATGGGGCAAAAGAGGTTTTAAATGCATAGTGTGCTCACACCAAATGTTGATTTAATTTAGTTAATAGAAGTTAATTGATAAATAAAATCTATTTATAGCATTATTTCTGAAAGCATCCTCACTTTACAGCATTTTTACCCAAGTGCCTAAAACTTTTCACAGTACTGTAGCTTTGCAGGTAGGTTTCTTGAAGCATCTCGGAGATGTTACTACAGTTCTTCTGGATTTAGTTTGTCTCAGTTTGTTCTGTTTCTTCATGTCATTCCAGACAGACTGGATGATGGTGAGATCAGATCTCTGTGTGGAGCTCTGGCTGTTGTCAGACTCCTTGTGCAAACAAAAATCTCACTGGATTATTACAATTAATGGCAAAAATAATGTTTGGAAATATAAACATATTTCCTGCTGACACTACAGAAAAATATAGAAATAACTGATTTCAAACCATTTTTTTGTTGGTGAAAGTATATGTGGCCTAAGACTTTTGCACAGTACTGTAAGTTACATCTCTGTTAGACTTAAAAGGCAGCCGTCTATGTGGGCCAATAAGCTGCATTAGATTCTGGAATAGATTTATTGCTCAGTTTTCCTGCAGCTTCCAGCAAATTCTAATATCAATTTAAGATTTTCTCTCTGATTAAGATTCATACATGAATATTTTCTCAAAGTCTATAAATACTTTTGCTTGAGTCTCTAAACTTCCCCAAAACAGCAAACATATTGTGGGCTTACGGTCTTTGATGTCTTTCTTTGAAGACAGAAAATTCAGAATATGCAAAAATGGCCCCACCCTCAATCCCGATTTTTGCTTTATCTGTTGCACTTTTGCTTTAAATGACTTAATAGCGCTTACAAAGACAAACATCACTGTTTCTCATAGGTACAGGCATATGAACAAACTTTGAACCCCCAAGTATTACATATAGTGTGAAGGACATGATACCACAGAATAATGGTACCACTAATCATATGTATGCTATGTAGAATTATACATGCCCTGTATGTACAGTATAATTCTTATATTCCTACATATAATATAGAATGTTTAAATAAATGTGGCCAAAAATGCTGTCTAGGTAGCAGTTCACTAGCTTTTGAACCCCAGCCACTGTTCAACACAAAATACCATGTTTTCTTGAGAAAATAAAGTGATTGATTTCTGTATTCAGGCTCGCTGGCTAAAACAGGGCCTCATTTTTAAAAAAAAAATTACCATTTTGCTGACTGCAGAAGGTCCCGCTGTTGAGCGGCTTGAATTCACTTGAGTTCTGGCAACCATTGTACAGTAATAACAGCTGTTGAAGTCAAACCCAAATTCAGCTATACAAACTTTCATTCGGTCGTGTTAACAAGAAATCTCAGAGGTGATTACCAAAAAAATATGTCTAGGTTTCTTACCGGAAAATGATAAAGAGAACAAACCAGGGTACAGAAAGTGGAACGCTCAGCAGATTTACCCAAGCAGAACGTACAGCCTGTCAGGATTACCGCTCAGAAACAAACACACTGTACACACAGATTTGATTCCTTTTCGCTCACTCAATTCCCCATGTAAAGATAAACAACACTGCTTTATACACTTCACCGCCAAAATGTTGTGCAGCAACTGTAACACTTGTATCTGAAGTCGACTTTGTGCACACTTTTATTTGTATTTACTATGACTTAACAGTACACTACCAGTCAAAAACTTGGACACACTTGACTGAATTTGTTTTTCATGACTTTAAAACACAATTTTTAATCTAAAGGTCCATAGTTAAATGTTTCAGTACTCTACCTTTCAAATATTTTATGTCATGTTTTTTTAAATAAATGAATACTTTTATTCAGCAAGAATACTATAAATTTAGCAAAGTGACAAAGTCATTTATAAAGTTCTAAAATATTTCTATTTCAAGTAAAACCTTTTTATTTTCTTGTTTAAATTTATCCTTTAAAGAATCATGAAATTTTTTTTACGTTTCTGACGTTACAATAATAAATGTTTCTTGAGCAACATATCATATTAAAATGATTTCTGAAGGATCATGTGACACTTCAAGACTGGAGTAATGATGCTGAAAATTAAGCTTTGCATCACATAATGGTTTTTCTGCTGTACAGACCGTATTTTCTATTGCCCTACACCAACCCTACACCTAAACTTAGCCCTCACAGGAAACTTACTGCATTTTTAGATTTTCAAAAAACTTAATTCTGTGTGATTTATAAGCTTGTTTACCCATAGGGACCTCAATTTAGGTCCCCACCATGACACGAGTCCCCATGAGTCTGTGTGTATTCAGGTTTAAGTCCCCACTGGGATATAAAAACAGGTACACACACATGCGCGCTCAGAATTATACAGTACATGCATATAGCAATGGAGCATTTTAATATTTCATATTCCGAATACTGCTACTGTATTCTAACTATCCTTACAATGGACAACCTGAAAAAAAAACAGCCCAAACTAGCCACCACCATAATTCAAAAGCACAACACACACATACACTCTCTCACACACGCAGAAATGCTGAAATATTCATAACCTTCTCACTTCATAACCTAGTCATTATAAACCAGGAACCTGGGGAATATGGGAAAAGAGAGAAAGAGGGAAAGAGAGTGTGTATCATCTTAAGTGCCCAACGAGAGTCCCAGAGGACGCCTATAAAAATAAACAGGGTCCTGTAATCACAGTCAGAAGTACAGACTTTATATAATGAAACCCATTGACCAAGTGAGATGCCTACGTAGGCAGTATTTTAAGGCATTAAAAGACATTCTCATGAAAAAAAAGACTGCTCTGAAAGGAAGGGAGCTTAATTATATTGTTTCATAAGACACCTTGTTAAACTGCATGTGAAGGAAATCCAAGATGGTGGATGAGACGAGAAAAATGATTATAGCATATCACGGAATACTGAAAACTGTTGTTATAAATGGCTAGATCAAATTTAAAATGGATTTTTAACTTATATTCGAAATGTGTTTTATACATGTCAGTCACTTATGAGGTACCTACGGAAAGCAGCTGTCGGTGTAGGCTGTTGACAGCGAGGGAGAGCTCACTAGATTTTGGAAAAGAGCCTGTACTGTATATGAAGTAAGCAATTATGAAAATGTTTATTCGCAATAATTTAAATTCTTCAAGGCAAATCTGGGCCAACAGGGGTTAGATGATTTTCAGTACGATTTCCACATTAAAATTGAAAGATGCGGTGGAGTAGAGAAGCCTGAAGTAACATTCAATATGTCAGTCTACTCTAATATATTCTAGTGGGAAATATAGCGTGTGTAGGTAATTGACTCAGTAACTTATAAAGAAAATTAGGCACTTGGTAGACTTTTCATAAACATTGAAAATGTCACATGAAACTGCATTGGAAATATATACACACATATAATTTCTAATTAATTTTAGAATTAAAAAAACTAATATTCTGTGTTCATTGGTCCTTAACTACAAACTGAAGGAGTTGATTTGATGAGAAATGTTCACAATTAGTGCTTTATCTCTAAAATATTAGATTTCTAAAAGCATCAAACAAGAATGAACTATTTTTTGAACAGCTTGAAAATGTTACCATCAGAAAAATAAATAAATAAATAATATTTATTTATTTAAAATGACAACAGTGAAGGATAACATTACATATATTCATGTGTCAGGAATTCAGGACTTTATTGAGCAATAAAAAATATACACCAGATAAAATAGCTTCCTTATTTTCATTAGTTTTTTTATTCTTTTTTTTATTAGATTTTCTTTTCAAAATCATTCTTGTTTTGTTGGGATTTAGCGCTCCGAACATCCAAAAGAAACGAGAGAAAAAAGGCAGCCAGTCTGACTTTACAGCTGTAGAATTACGGCAGCGCAGCAGTCCAGGAGCGTCTTATTGTACTGATGAAACCGTGACGGCGGATGTCGAAAAAGAGCAGTGTTTTGTTTGGTTTTTTTGTTTTTTTGATCACAGTTTTCTTTGACGTTGACAAATACTTATGTCTGCTTCTCCGATTCTGCCTTTTCAGTGGATTCGGACGCCGTTTCAACTTCCTCTCCGTAAAGCTCTGCTATTTTCTCAAATTTTGGGCCCCAGTTGTCCAGGGAGTTGTAGTCCAGTTCGGAATGCGCTCCAGCCGACCCGAGCGAGCTGATGGAGCCTGCTGGTGACCCTTGACCCTCGTAAGCGTAGGTCTGTAAAGAATCGTAGGGCGGTACGCTGGTATCCTGATCCGCCTCGGCCACTCTCTGTTTGATAAACTCCCCGACATCCATTTCCTCACCGATGTCCAGGGACGAGGGGCTGAGACGGCCGCGGGTCGGTCTCCGTGATGACCACGGGCGGATGCACTCGGGCCGGACGTCCCGACGGAACTTGAGCTCCTCAGCGGCGGCTGGGTTCCGGAGGGCGATGATGTCAAAGGCCTCAGTGTCCTCCTCTCCACCTCCTTCATCGTCATACGTCACCACGTTCTCACGAATGTCCTCCTCCGAGATGATCAATGGCTCCTTTTTGCTTCGTCGCAGTGTAATGAAGAGAATCACAATTGCTGTGAGGAACAAGAAAAATGCTTCTGAATATATAAAATAAAATGGCACAACTGATTAATATTCATATACATGAATTCTCATTAAATATTATATATCGTCTCGTTATATAAACATACACCATTGAACCCCCCCCCCCAAAAAAAAACAAACAAAAAAAAAAAACCAAAAAAAGAAAAAAAAACAAAAAACAGAGCAAACAAATGAACCCTCTGGTATATATATATATATATATATATATATATATATATATATATATATACACATACATATATATATATATATATATATATATATATATATATATACATACATATATATATCAAAAATGACAGCATCGGAAATAAACGGGAAGCCAATTTCCTTCAGTTGAAATGTTTGGTATTTTTTGTGATATCAACCTCAAATTCGGAACACCACTTTGTTTTTAGATTTGTGGCTTTGATTTATTAATATTATTATTATTATTTATTTTTTTGTAGAGTAAATTATGTTTTGGGAAGTATGTATTTCATATAAAATTTAAAAATAACATTTTTCATAATTGTACACTTAAACATCCTTAACTTTTTAAAATATTATTTTTACTTTATTTATTTATTTACCAATAGTGTTTGGTGAAAATTTCAGCAATAATCTGCAAAGTGTCTTCTATATATATATATATATATATATATATAAACAACAAAAAACACTGAACTTAAGTCTGTGATCCAAAGAATTCAGAATTTACAACAGTTTAATTTTCAGGTCTATGCTCAAAAAGTGGGTAAGGTAATAAATGGATCA
Source organism: Tor tambroides (assembly GCA_021397915.2). Taxonomy (NCBI): domain Eukaryota; kingdom Metazoa; phylum Chordata; class Actinopteri; order Cypriniformes; family Cyprinidae; genus Tor; species Tor tambroides. The sequence goes on along the minus strand of JAFVLL020003312.1, from coordinate 51,098 downwards.
TAACTATTCCATAAATATAATTTGGTATTACAAAATCCCTTAAAAATACAAAATGCACCAGAGGGTTAAACTGAACGCATTGCTCTCTAAAAAGATGATAAATGAGTCCTGAATCCTGATATTGTAAAAATCAACAGGAATTTGAGATAATTGCACTGTGTTTATTAAATATCATTGGGAGCTGTGGAAAATTTTGCTAAGAGCTTGAAGGTACATAACATATTCACATCAAGTACTGGAAAACTGAAATAACTAAAAATAATTTATCAATGTTATTAACAGTGAATAATTCCTCCAGGGAACATTACGGCACTACGGTGAATGTGTCACGCAGTAGGAGACGTGCAGAACATTATCAGGATGAGGGAAAAGCAGGTGTGAAGCATTGTCAATGCATGAACAAGCAAACACATCAGGGGCCAGAGATCAGTGCGAATGAATGATGATTCTTTCATATCCCATTAGAATGGAAAGAGCCAATATCGCACATTAGTCTAGATGAGCTTTCACTTCACTGATACACTATTAACTGACATGACTAAAGCTTTATGAAAGCACTTTTTCATGACCCCATTTCTAATGTGAAATATATATGAATAACATTACGTACAAGCTAGATACTTGTGTATATTTAATATACTTAAGTATATTAACATTACATTTTATATGGGGATTGTAAATTAAATTCTCATATTATATATACATATATATTAAAACATCTTAAATCTTAAAATTTAAATAAATCTTAAAATACCATTAAAATTGCAGTAAATTTAGAACATCGACGTCGTTGAAAAGACATTTAAAAAATGAAATGTTTTAAGTGTTTTCATAAAAAAATGTAAAATGTAAAATTAAAAATTAAATTCAAAATGTTAAATTATATACAGATACACACTAAAAATAAATCATTCAAAAATTTTTATTATTATTTATAAATGAATAATTTCGAAATAAATCGTTTTTATTATATATGGTGTGTGGATTTTCTTAACTAGCGAAATTGCTCGGCTCTTGTAATATGTGGTCTTGACTCCAGCTCCGAATGCTGTCCAAATTTGGTAACTTTGGTAGACAGAAAGACAACGAAACATATTGCATTCTGTTGTATGAATATTGCACAGCAACCACACCATTGTGCTGTTACACAAAACGGAAAAAGTGACACATTCTGTTCAGTGTCTGCTAACAAACAAGTATCTCAATGTAATCAGCTCTGCTAAAGCCAGTAAATCTACCAAGCAGATTTTATCAACAAGTAGATTTTAGCAGGAGCAAACAGAGGCATGTTTGAGCAGGGATGTGCCGAACGGAGCGAGGTTCAGGACTATATTTGTCTCCGGCAGATGCTAGGGTGAGTGCTGAAAATCTCTTGCTTTTGAACAGGAGAGAGCATCACAGCTGCGAGGTGAGACCTAACCCATCCATCCAGGCCCGGAGAGAGGGAGGAAAGGGATGAGAGCAGCCCATGAGAGGAGGAGAAATGGGAATGTCTGCATGAGAGAGGACTATTACATACACCGCTTACTTTCTTCAACTCGTACCATTAATACAAACCTGTCAGCGGCTCACTCTCTGTCTCTCACACCTTTGTGTTCGCAGATTTCCACACATCTGTTGTTCCACTGTTTTATACTCTTTTCTACATTTACCATGGCCCTTTCTGTAAATATACTTTACTTTTGTAACTTTCCTCAATTCTTCCTTTTCTTTAGTCTCTCTCTATATATTTTGGCTTATAATATTATATTATGTAATTATTTATATTATAAAATGTTATTTACTATTTTTAAATATACCCATATATGTATGTATATGTAATATTTAAACATTTAAACATCTACCACCTGTATTATGAAAATTAGCTAATAGTATTATTGCTTAAAGATTTTTTTTATTTTTATTAAATAGGTACATATTAAGAATAGTAAAAATGTTAATAAAATTAAATATAATAAAATACAATAATAAATAAAAAATATTGAACATTACAATATTGAACAATAAACGTTTATTCTAACATCTACAATGTTTATTATATGTTATGGACTTTTAAATTATTTACACATTTTATTTTATTTACATCTTATTTAAATAATTCAAATATTTATCATTTAATAGAACTAAATAATATAATGTTTAAACAAGTAAAAAAAGCACACAATATTTAATAAAATACATCATATACTATTTTTTTTGTATAATAGAACTGAATAATAAAGAGTAATCAAGAAAATAAAACTTTTTTTTTTTTTTAAATGTGTATATGTTCAACAACAGAACTGTATCACTAATACTGTAGATTGTAGTAGGCTATAACACTTTAATTTACTGGATTATAACTGTATTATCATATTTTCATCATGGTGTTCATTTATTCATGCTGTCCTCCCGCTCACCACTTTCTGCCCTGCTGTGAATACTAAAACATTCTTCAGTGTTCTCTTCATGACATTTTGATGCAGTCATGACCCTTCACCTGCTGTTGTGGGACCCGTGCAATCCTTTAAGTACGCCCCTTACTTTTTATCCACAGGTTTACAAGGTGAAAGACGAAAAGTCAAGAGTTAAACAGGTCTGGATCAACTGGAATTATGACAATGAATGCCAGAATCCTGCTGTGAATACTAAAACTGGAAAGGTGATAAATGGACAATAGTTAAAGAAAAATAAAGAAAACCCATCTGATTTACCAAAATATGCATTTTAGAAAAAATGTCTTATTTTCTTTATTATTCAGTTCCACTAAATTAAAAATATTAGTACATGATATATTTTATTAAACATTATTTACTATTTTTTCTTTGTAATCATTTATAATTAAATATTGTTTTACATGATTCAATTCTATTAAATGTAAAAATTATAAATATAGTAAATAAACAATTTATTTCAAATCAAATAAAAACTGTAAATAATGAAATTATAATACAGAATAAAGATATATAAATTATCCACCAGTCATTTTATTAAATAAGCAATAACATTATGTATGTATTAGTGCTGTCAAATGATTAAATCGCATCCAAAATAAAAGTTTTTGTTTACATAATATATGAGTGTGTACTCTGTATATTTATTATGTATATATAAATACACACACACATGTATGTATATATTTAAGAAAAATATGTTACGTTTATATATTCAGTATATTTATGTATGATATAATTTATATAAATATAAATATATACATGCAAATACATGTAAATATTTCCAAAATATATGCTGTATGTGTGTGTCTTTATATATACATAATAAATATACACAGCACACACACATATATTATGTAAACAAAAACTTTTATTTTGCATGCGATTAATCGCGATTAATCATTTGACAGCATTAGTATGTATATATAGTATCAGTATCATTGCATTAATAATACTACTAATAATGATATTGTTTAATTTACTTGAATTGTATATTATATAATGTTATATATATTATTATATTAAACATTATTTACTATTTTTAATATGTACCTATTTGCTTTCTTTATTGTTTACCAGTCATTCATTTAAATTAATCAATAATATTATCACCTAACATCCATAACCCTACAAAACCCTAATTATGTTGTTTTTTAATAATCTGAATGATGATGTGTTTGAGTATATATATATATATATATATATATCACTGCCCCTGGCAAAATACTCTGGCATCATTTCCAGGTTTAACTCACCCAGTAAAATCAGCACACAGAGCAGTATGGCTATGAGAGCGCCCGTGCTGAGCCCTGCGGAGGAGAGGAACGCTTCTCCCTGGCAGACCTTCAGTCTGGTGCCTCTCTGGCAGGAACACACCATGAGCGTGAGGGTACTGGTGCTGCTCAGGATGGGTTCCCCGTCATCCCACACCACCACCGGGAGCTCGTACAGTTCCTGGGTCAGTCTGTGGAACCGCCGCCGTCTGGCGATGATGCTGGCAGTGCTGTCTGCGGACAGACACACAGATAAGGTCACAATTAGTTAGAAAGCACTCGCACAGCTATCGGATGGCTTCAGATGACATTTATGGCTTTAACTTGCTTTTTGAAACTTGACGTGTTGCTGATTGAAAAAAAAAAAAAAAAAAATCCACATGATTCTTAAATGTGAAACAGGAGGGGGATTGAACAGTGACAGATTTCAACTTTTTGTTTTCTTTGTTATATGGCTGTCACATTAAAAATAGTCTAAAAATAGGCCTTCGTGATTTATTTCAGCCTAATATTATGGGAAAATGTACCTATTTTACAAATTCATACAATGTGAATCATACGAAAACATGAGATTTTAAGAAAAATACGTAAGATGAACATAACCATCAGTGGGGCGTAAGCGCTGATTTTATGCAGGTCATTTGAAGACATATGAATGAGATACAAATTCATAAAAATAAGCCACCATTTTGCCAAAATATAAAATAGTTCATATTAATAGTATTAGACAAAATAATAACCATGAGACTGTGTTGTTTATTTTTGGTTTATGATATATGAAAACCAATCATACAACAACAATAATAATAACAGTGATCATTAATAATAATAATAATAATTTTAAAAACATGATGATCTAAACAGAATAAAACAATGTTTCACTATTTTTGCATAAATTATGACTCAATCTCAGTTTTCTGTAATTACCATCGTGACCAAAATCATTGACACTAATAATAATAATAATAATAATAGTAATAATTTTTAGAACCAAAAAACAAACAAACAAACAAACAAAAAAACAATCATCTAAAGAGTCTACTTCATTTTTTGGAAAAAATTATTTCAATTTTCACACAAATTATGACTATAATTGTGCCTGTTTTCTGTAATTACCACCTTTACTAAAAAAAAAAAAAAAAAAAAAAAAAAAAATTATGTACTCGGCTGCCAAGGAGAGAGCAGGGTCAAAGAAGAGCTTAAGATGAAATATTAGATGTCATGTGTGAAGAAAGAAATATCAGAATAGTTATATAAAGCATCATTTCCCAATAAGCTGTGTCTCAAATTGTGGAAAAAGTGTGAAAATTGTATTGAATTCTCTGTATTTCAGACACATAAAATGTTGTGAAATTATATAGTACAATATATAGTATATTTTAATAATAGTTATTATTAGTTATTACAAATTAGTCCAAAAATGTTTAAAAAGCTATTTCTACCACCCACACTGACCACTGAATGACTTTTGTTGTTTAAGAGAAATAATGGTTGTGGCAAAATGATTTTCTTGTGATTCATACAAACTCTGTTGGGAATTGTTAGTTGAAAAAAAAAGGATGAAAAGTGTTTCAAAAGAGTTCTTTTTGTTTTTTGTATAAGTCCATAGGGGTAAAAGTGCCCAAAGTCAAAGAAACACAAAAGGCAAATAAATGATAACAGAACAATGACCAATTCAATTGAAATGAAAAACTGAAAATGAATTAAAAAAAGAAGAAAATGAGGAAAATTCGAGGGTGAAAAGCAGAAGTACCGAGAGAGAGCGATAACAGACGAAGATAAAGACAGAGACTAAGAGAGAACGAGAGGACAAACAGAGACGGAGAAAGAGGGCAGATAAGAGATCATTATATTAAATTAGCCTGGTTTGAGCACAGGCCACTCTCACTGAAGCTCTCTGCCCGAGTGTGCCGTTTCAGAGCATTTAGGAGCCCCATTCCCACAGATGGGCTTTTAATGGGAGAACTCAGATTCTCTGAGCCCTGAACTCGCGAGGTCTGTCTAATGCTGGCCGCCTACAGCAAAGCGAGCAAAGCTCTTAACCCGAGAATCAACCTAATGAGCCTCCATCTCGCTCTTTCTGAACTTCATCACATCCTCCAGCAATCCCTGCGTTTCTAAGCATTCTGAGAAAGAGATGCTAGATGGACAAGCATACAGGCAAATCAAATGAAATTGAGCAGCAAATGAGTCAAACAGCAAGAGAGAGGGGCATGGCACATCTGATCTGAGCAACATTTGAATTCAAGTCCATTAGAGGCCTATGTGGCATATTACAGTCTCCTGATAGACAGCTGCTTTTGAGTAAAATCACTTTATATTAACCTTTACCTTCATGAAGAGATATTATTTCTAAACAAAATCACTCTTAATCAACCTCAGTAAAATACTTCTATTACATTAAATCCAGAATCATTTTATACATTTTACCTATAAAATTAAATGCAATATTATGTTTAATGCAATATGTAAATGAGAAAAAATTGAATATTACCAACATTTGTCATTGATCACGCTGACACAGAGGTAGGTGGCGATAAGTGGCTTGAGTAAGTCATTGAATCATTCATTCAACCAATTAGTTTAAATACACTGATTCATTCAGGAACGAAACGGTGCAGGTCTTTATGAGTAAGTGACTGAACCACTCATTCGACTGATTCAAATACACTTACTCATTCAGGACTTAAACAACTGACCCATGTATGAGTGAATCATTGAATCATTCACTCAACTAATTTGTTCAACTACATACTTACATATTAATTCAGGAATGAAACAAGTGACGAGTGAGTCATTGAATCATTCATCCAGCCGATTTGTTCAAAAACAGATTCATTCAAGAATGAAACAAGATACTGTCTTCATGTCTAAATCTCTAAATCATTCATTCAACAACACTGATACATGTATACTATTTTCGCAACAAAGCAAAACCAAAGTTGAGCAATAGTGTCTAAAAAGCAAGTTACTTGATATTACTTTTTTCTTAGTTGAACTGTTGTTTAAAAGACATATGACATTTACGCTATTGATCCTAATATCTGCTCTTGCTTGTGTGATAATGCTTATATACAGTGCATAATATTAATAATAAAATAATAATAATAACAATAAAATGTTATACAGTGTTATTGTATTTCTCTTCCCCTCTTAAAAAAATGCTTAAATAAGGTCCATATTACTTGACAAATACTTCTATTGCATTACATGTCATGTGGATGTGCGCATAGATATGGATTTTAACACGGATAATGCACACATATGGGTACATCAGAAGCTGCTGTGTTTCTTGCTGCTACAAAAAACATTTCCTGCCAGCAGCATTAAACACCTGCACAGACACAAAAAGCTCTTACTCCTGGCACCCAACTGTGTCCCATAAATAATCACAGAGACACACTACAGAGAACACGCATTTCTAAACAATGTACTGTAATGCATGATCAAAAAAAAGAGAGACAGAAAGAACAAGAGAGATGCAAAGGCTGAAATCTACTCCCTTATGAATTTGACGTCAAAATCTTGTTCACGGCAGACATTACAAGATACAAGAAATCTTACTTGCAGGGTCAGAAATGTAAGAAAGCCCAAAGAGGCAATGCATTATTTATTTTTGTCAGACTTAACACAACTTAAATTTCTTGACTTAAAAGTTTGTCTCTCTTGGTCTGGAGGTAGCATTTAACCCATCCAAGTGCACACACACACAGCAGTGAGTAGTGCGCATGCACACACGCACACACAGCAGTTGAGGGTTCGGTGCCTTGCTCAAGGGTCACATCTCAGTCGTGGTATTGAAGGTGGAGAGAGCGCTGGACATTCAATCCCTGCCGGACCTGAGACTCGAACCTGCAACCTTTGGGTTACAAGTCCGACTCTCTATCCATTAGGCCACGACTGCCAATGGAGGGATAAAAGGCTGTACTATAAATGAATTCTTTAGGCCTATATATTTATGCAACGGGCCAGCCCACATTGTACAGCTCCAGATGGCCAGTCTGCCACTGGTTAGACATACAGTATTATGTCATTTAATATGAGTTGATTAAATTTCAAATGTGATGATGTATCTATTTATTCCCTTTTTTAATGAATTCATTCAAATGAAATATTTAACTCAAAGGTTTGTCCAGGTGGTTTCATATAAGCCCTCATAAAGAGAAAAACTGCAGAAAATCAAATGCAGGCAGAGAACATTGGATCTTAATGGAAAAGTTTATTTCTTGCATGCTCAAGAATTCCCAAAGCAAAAAATGAGCTTCTATCTTTGAAGTCCTAAGCCATTTCCCAGATGTTGCTTAAAACGAATAAACGGAAAAGGTTCAATCTTTGCAGAGAGAGAAGCATTTCTGTCTTGGTTTATGTTGACGTGTCGTCCTCACCCGCTGGTGGCTGACAGCACACTGTCTCTAATTGCACTGCAACACTGCTCAAACTGACATGTGAGAAAATAAGCTGTATGTTCAGGACACAAAGCCAGACTGAAACCACCACCTTCACATCTGCCAACATCTCAGTCCGGAAAACAACCAACCTACAACCGATCTTGGGGAAATTAGGCCTTACTCAACCTTATCACACACAACGCTTCCAAACACCTTCAATGGAATTAATTTCTATTGGTCAAATAATGTGTCTATGCTAATGAGCTGCTGTTTGATTGGCGGCTAGCACTCCATAGCCAATTAATTCGTTTTCGATTAGCTGCTTCACTCAACTCTGTCAAAAGGCTCATTTGAGATGTCAAGCGCTTGCGATGTCAATCGGCTCTTCTTTGCAAAGATGAATATATTTCAGTTATTTGTTGCAGATTATGGATGCTTTTGAAATACTTGCATGAAGATGAATATGACACACAAGCCAATGTGTCTAGAATTGAATTCGGTCATTTTGTCTCTAGTATTTCAGCTTCCAGCTCCCAAAACTGGTCTTTTAATTCATATTTAATCTGAAGCGGGGCAAACAGCTGCCCCGTGGTGAGCAGGAGGTCACATTTTGCCCACTTCAGCAGGAAAAAGGGCCATTTTGATTGTATTTGATACAAATACTGTCATTTCTACCATTAAACTGGGCTGGTTCTGAACGAGTGAGTTGATAGAAAAAACTGCTTACTACACAAACGTTTGGCAGGGGCTTGGTGCGCATGCTGTTTCTCGGCTCAATATTTACAAGCTTGTTTTAAGTCCATCGTTTTTAATCATTTATCCTTGTCAAAAGCAGCCCCCAAATGTCTGTTATGCAACAGTCTGTGCACTTGTAGCAAAGCTTTTATTCATGAGGGTCTATATGGAAAGCAGCACTGTTTCTATGGCTCATACTCAAGGTTAGGGATTTGAACAAAATCCAAGCCTAAAATATTAAACTCCAGCGAATAATTCATCCTTCACCATTTGTACATGAATAAAACCTCAAACACCTTGTTGGGGTGTTATTTTTCTAAGCAGACTTTTTTAAGCATTTTCTCTGGCATGCGATGAAACAGATGGAAAAAAAATTCCACCGACTTGCACCATAGGACTAGAATCACCCTAACAACCACACAGAACACCCTAGCAACTGCATAGAAATGTGCACAGGAGAGCAGTAATTTAAAGTCAACATGAAAAGGCATTCGTTATTCAATAACAACAAAAAAGAAGGTGAACTAGAATAAGTTACACTTTTCTTGTGTACTGTATTTCTTTTCTTTTTCATGTGTATTGTTATTTGCTATTTTTGCTGTAAATAAATTCATATAAAATATAAATATTTCATAAGCTTAAAAAAATGTGGCAAGTAACTAAAATACCAGTAACACTTTTAAGTAAGGTCCAATTAGTTAATATTAGTTAATGCATTAACTAAAATTTACTAATACTAATACTTTATTTATTACAGTATTTATTCATCTTTGTTAATGTTAGATAATAAAACTACAACTTAATATATTGTTAGTTCATGTCAGCTCAGGCCCATTAAATAATGTTAATAGATACAACTTTGATATTAATAATGTATATGTTGAAATTAACATTAACTATACTTAAATGTTTGAGAATTATTTTTCATTGTTAGTTCATGTTAACTACACTCTAAAAAAATGGTGCTATATAGCACTAAAAGTGGTTCTTTGGCTCGTAATCATAGGGGAACCACGTTTGGTGGTTCAGTGCTTCAGTGGTTCTTCAGCAGTTCTTCACCGGTTCTTTGGCATGACTGAGGTGCTATATAGCACTGCTACCATATACAGAACCTGTTAAGCTCCTGTATGGTTCTTCAGCGGTTCTTCAGTGGTTCTCTGGGGTGATTAAGGTGCTATATAGCACCACTGCTGTACAAAGAACCTGTTAAGCCCCTTTAAAGGTTCTTTACGAGCCAAAGAACCACTGTTGGTGCTGTTTAGCACCATTTTTGTTGAAGAAATACAATGCAACATGCACCTCTTATGGTTCTACATAGCACCATTTGACAAAGGTACTGTATAGCACCTTTAAAGATATGGTGCTATATAGCACCAAAAGTGGTTCCCCAATGATTACGAGCCAAGAACCACTTGAAATATAAAACTGAAAACATAAAAATATAAAAATATCAGCCAATTCAAAATATTAATAAGTACTATAATATTACATAAATAATACTAAAACAACACCGATAACTATTTGGCTATTTGTTAAAATTATTTCTGCCATAAGCGAAAAACTTTTAGTAACAAATAACTATATGTAACTACGTTGACTAGCAGTCATTATAGTATTAGTTGACTGTCTGCTTAATATTTGCTAACACTTTATTTTGATGGTAAGTAACTTTGCAAGTACGTTAACTACTTAACTCTACTAACCCTAACCTAACACTACTAACACTCTAATGAGAGTTAGTTGACATGTTGTTGCAAATTAATGAGTTAGTTGAGTTAGTTGCTTATAGTTAGTAGAATGTCTAAAGTGGACCACTGAAATAAAGTGTTACCAAATGTTACATTACATTACTTTACAGAATTTTTGATTGCCATTTTTTACCAGAAACCTGATATAAAATGTGGATTTTTGGGCATAATACTGCTAAGTGGTTACAGTCTGTTTGGTCTCTCTGATTTCAAAGAACTTCAAAACCTCAGCATAGTGTGGTTAATAAGTTATCAAAGAACTGAAATAAAGTATTTAATAGAATTAGAAAATAACTAAGCAATACTGCGGCATTCCCTAACCTCAGCAGTACTGTCAGAATATCCGCTGATTTATCTTCCCCCTTAAACAACTAATGGAAAAAAACACTGAAAATAAAAATGATCATCGTGAAGCAATAAAAAGCAGCTTTCAGTGGGAAAACAGCCACGTTCTGTCACATAACAACACTTCAACCTTCACTGCAGTGGCAGGATATCTGAGTGACACTCCGACTAATTAA
>JAFVLL020003312.1:15000-35000 GCA_021397915.2 Tor tambroides | reverse complement strand
GGGTCCAGATTTGGACCCAGGAGCAGCACACCTCAGATAAGAGTGGTCTCCATGGTAACCTCCAGCCCGAAGCCATCTGTGAGTATTGCATTAAGGCCGTCGGTTCAGGAGTTTAGGGAGCTGGTAATTCATTCGACAGCAACAAGGACTGAACTACTGTGCGAGGTTAGACCCATAATCCCTCAAAAGGAATACTCTTCGACAGTGAGGGACAGCGATGAGGGAAATAAACCGTGCCGACCATGCTTGAGCTGCATTTTGGAAATGCGGTGGCTGGAGGAGTACAAAAACTTCACCAGTCACTTTAAAGTTCACCCAAGGTGCTACAGAGTCACAAGAAGTGATATTGCCACAGGGAAGAATAAAAGTGCCTAAATGAACAACCAATGCTGGAAAACACATTTAAAATGAGCATAAACCAGTTTTCTGGTCTTAGCTGGTCTGTTGGCCAGTTTAGAGGGGTTTTAGGTGCTTTTATTTTTTTTTTTTAGCTTGACCAGACTGGAAGACCAGATAAAACTGGCAAACCACTGCACATTTTTTTTAATGCAGGGTTTAAATAAGGTGAACAATCAACCCAAAAAACAGTTGGAAAGTGAAAAGATTTATTGCATGTTGACTTAAATCAATGAAAATGAATAAAAACAAACCAATATTCTTCACGTCATATACATCACCAGTCAAAAGTTTTTGAACAGTAAGATTTTTATTGTTTTTTAAAGAAGTCTCTTCTGCTCACCAAACCTGCATTTATTTGGTCCAAAGTATAGCTTAAAAAAAAAAAAATTTTTTTTTGCCTGGTAGTGTAGATGACCAAAACAAACACAAAACAAGAAAAAACAGAGCAAGAGCAATAAACAACTCTAATGTTACGGTGACATTGATTATTGAAAGAAATGCCATTACAGCTCATTGATTTAACTTCTCAGCACCCATTAATCATGCATAAGGGATTTTACTTCCGTCTGCATCTAAACGGTCATCAATCGTCTCTCTTAAGCTTGCAGTCGACATTTAATTATAACCTAAATGTTGGTCAAGATCAACAGGGAAGTTTATTGATCATATAAGAAGACTCTCCAGTCATTTTGTCCCCTTAAAAATGCATACATATTTAAAGCAACCCTGGAAATGTCAGGATATTCATGGTTTACAGGGCTTTTTGAAATATTTGTAGTGAACATACATTTTTCTAGTTATAATAACAAGTCTAAAATATTTCATCAGCTAGTTGCTCTTTGGGAGTGCAGTGTCTATAAAATGATATTTAAAAATCCTTGTCTGATAATCACAAACAACTGGAAAAGTCATTGAAATTCATTAGTCAAAATGTGTGGGAATCCTAATGGGCTCTTGTTAATGTGTGCAGTTTAATATTCTCTTCCATTACGACAAAAGGCACAAAGTAGCATTCGGAAGATGTTCATGGTGCATGCCATTTTCATGCAAGCTATAATGAATTCACGTATCCGTGCTATTTAGGAAATTCAAGTTTTCCTTGACTGTAAAACATGCAAATATGTAAATGAAGAAATTAATGTGTTTTTTTGCATCCTCCATCCATACCTTCATTGTCTTTTATTGTAAAGTTAGGGTTGGCAGGAACTCCTCCGGGAAAAGAGAAGGAAAATCCCTTTCCATTGGCAAAGTCATCTTTATCCACAGCCGTGATTGTCTGAATGACCTGCCATCAACAGAACAAAATAAGAAGAGACATGACAAACACTTTCTTTTCACAGTGAGCTTTCTTAGATTTGATTTAGCTTTTGGGTCTCTCTGGTGAAAGTTGACTGATAAAGTTTTTCTACTGTTGTTAAGATGCCTGGATTGCACAGTATATATGGATTTCTCCAGTTTCCCATGTGGAAGACCCAAATCCTAAATAAAAGTCTAATTCAGCAGGGTTCAAAAGCTCAGAACATAGTTTTGCTTGATTCTTTCTGTTCCCCCTCCTCTCCTCCAGAGAAATCTCAGCTGGCATCTCAGCAGCTGTACGATGTTGTGTGCTTTGTGCGTCAAAACCAGCTGGTTCGTTGGTCTGAGTTGTCTTGGAAACCCGGCAAGCATTTGATTCTGTGAGTGCTGTCCATTATGAGTTGCACATCCCTGTGCTCTACTCCTTGCAAAGAGCAATACCTTCCAACTGAAGAGGTTCAGACTGAAGGAGACCTTAATTGGATTGCCTTTCACTTGTGTGAAACCAGAAATGATAAAAGGCTGACAAATTTACAATGTCATTTGTTAAAATTAATGCTTGTAAATTACTGGGAATGTTTTTTTGAATAATTTTGTTGTTATATCAATATCGGTTTCATTTTACAATTTATTATTGATTTATTTATTTTAAATAGGATAATTTATAGAAAAACACTCAGTCTGTCATTAGTCTGAAAACAGATAGTCTTGCACTAAACCTCACACTATTGGTTGAGGATAATAAACTATATATATACTTCACATATAACTATATATCTTCAGGTTCATCTGCTCTGATAAGTAATAAACAACATGATATGCGGCCGGCCAATGTTTGCTATCTATTCAAAACATAAAACATTATTTACCCTGTTTGTATCTGCGAGGCGTCCGTTACATATTTTCCCTGTGTGTTAACATCAGTATTTATGACTGACGAATGTCTGACTACTTGACTCTTGGTAATGTATCTTTCCCCCCGCCCCAAACATATGATTCGACTATAAGTCGACTATCGGCAAGATTCGACAATTCTGATTCGACTATGTAAATCTTTGGTCGAGGACACCCCTAAATATAATATCATATCATATAATATACTGTAATATAACATAAAGCTTAAAGCTGAATTTCAGTCTTCAGTGTCACATGATCCTTCAGAAATTATTCTAATATTATGATTTGCTGCTTAAGAAACATTTCTTAATATTATCATAATATTACATAATGTTGAAATCAGTATTTTTTCATGATTCTTTAATGGATAAAAAGTTTTAAAAATGTGTTTATTTTAAATGGAAATCTTTTATAACATTATGATTTTAATGTTACCTTTTATTTATTTATTCTTATTTTTATGTATTTATTTATTTATTTTTTATCTTTTTGTAAAGTTTTGGAGAAAGTAAATTTAAAAAGACAATGAAATGAATACTTGTATTCAGCAAGACTGCATTAAATTGATCAAAAGTGACAGTAAAGCCATTTTAAGTCATTTTAAGCCATTTTAAGAATCAAGTGAAACTTAAGATAAATATATATACACATAAGCACCAGCTGAATCTTCAGTCAGCGCACTGAGCAACACCAGATCAACAAATGATGTGACTCTGGGGGCGGGACCATCTGTTTTTCCAACCAATAGCAGGCAGGGGAGGAGTTTGCAACACCTGTTTGAAAATGGTCTTTATTTTTTAAGCCAGTTTGATGATTCTAGTGGTGCAGAAAGAACACATTCCACTTAAAACACATAAAAAGTGCACAGCAGCACTTTAATGTGCTACTCCCGTAATGTAGTGTGGATAATTTCTGGAATTGGATGTACTGTTTTATGTTGGGAACACAGGGGATATTAAAATAGGCTTGACCTCATCTGTCCTTCATTTTCTCTCGCTCTCATCCCTCTCTTTCTTTGGGCTGCTGGTGAAAAACAGCATTTCAAAATTAAATGGAAAAGTGTGGGTAGGGAAATAGGAGTGTGCTTTAGTGAGTCAGAGCTGTCACGCTTTGTTGATCAGATTTTTATTCTCATTGAGAGATGATTAGCATTCATATAACCCCCTTCCATTTTTCTATTTCAGCCCCTCTAAATATTCATGCTTTCTTCCCCACACCATTCACGGCAGGGAACTGTGGCGGTTTGTTAGGGAATTTTCTGTGCAGACTTGTATGTAAATCCATATTGATCAAACCCGTATTATAATCTTTCAGATGACCAACTTAACATTTGTTAATACAGTAACTGCTTGCATTTTTAATCAACAAATACATATTTATGCATTTCATGCATATTAATTATGCTTATTACTAAGTAAAAAGCAGTTCGTTTCATTACTTTAGTTGTTAGGTTCATTTTAAGGAGACTCGTCTCCCTCGCCTTCACTGACAGGGAATGAAGACGAGACAGAGAAACAGTTCGACTGTCTTGGGACTTGCCTGTCCTGCTCTGGTGCTTTCACAGATGATGATCTCGTCTTCTGTGTTGATCATTGGAGGATTGTCGTTCACATCCAGGACCTGCACTGTAACAGGCACGTGGCTCTGAAGACTGGGATTGTCTGAAAACAAGAGAAAAACATTGGAGCATGTGGAAAAACATCAGATAGCTTATCTGAAAAATCTGAGCTACAAGGAAAGTTCTTCAGGAACATCAAGCAGCTTTTGTGAACAGAAGATAATGGTAATGGAGATTCATCTATCCATTAAAACATTAATAAACCCATCATCTCATCGATCCATCCCTTTATTCATACATTAAACCCATCTGTGGTGCATTTAAAGTGCTTAAGCAACAAAAATCACTTGAAAATATCACGTGAGAAGCATGACTTCTCATAGTTCTTAAGATATTAGATGCTTCAAACTTTTTTCACATTGTTTCACTGATTCTGAATGAAAATCAGCAAAAAACTAAATCAAAATAACCATATGGTTCCATGTGGACTGGGACATTATGGAACTGGAATGTAGTTTTGCTGAATATCAAATTACATAAAAACAGATAAACAAATAACATGGAAATAACCAATTAATTTCTGATTAGCAAACAGAGGTTATGCAAATTTCTATCAAGTCTGTCTCAAAAGAACACACATCTGAACTGTAATTTCTTGGAGAAAAGTAAATTTGCATGCACTCCTTGATCCCTAGGTGGGATCCGGCTAATTTTGTTTACAAATTGGCTAAATCATCTAATAGCAATTCTCAGTGAGTCGCACCCATACTGATTAAATTAATTTGAATCAAAACACTATAAATGCAAAAACGTAGAAATTAACAAGACATTATAATGCTCATAAATTAAAAACAGGTCCACAACAAGGATATAAAAATAGTCAGTGCAATTACACACCGAGTAATTAACAAGATAAACTACATTCAGTTAGCGTCTTTTGAACTTACTTTGCATCTTTTAGACTCACATATCACAGTTTTTTATTAACAATATTACAAAAAAAAAAAAAAAAAAAAAAGACAAACAGACAGACAGACGGGGTTTTTCTACAGACTTTCCATGAGCTCAAAGCTCGTTTCTCAAAAGTATCTGCTTCTGAATAAACAACAACAATGTGCAATTTCAAAAGTGTGATATCAGGAAAACTTTTAAAAAAAATTATTTTAAAAGAAAAAAGAAAAGTGCTCAGCAGTGACCACCCAGTCCTCCATAAAGCACTGTGAACAACATAATCGAGTCAATCTACTGGCCCTGTCAAACTAGGAGTGGCAACTGAATTCTACAGCTCAATTGAAAATTCAGAAAGTGACAACTGCGTTTACAAAAATTCTATACAGTGTATACTGAACTGAACAACTAGCTATTAATGCATATCATAGTTGTGTCTCTCTTCTGTATGCGCGGTATGCAAGGTATGTCTTGACTTGGTGTTGCCAAAAAAAAAAAAAAAAAAAAAAAAAAATGCAAATAAGAACAAGCCAATAAACAACTTCCAAAATGCTTTATCTTGGAAATAAGCCACATACCAAAATATCACAATCTGCCATTGTCTTCTTTATTAACTCCATAACTTAATGTTAGCTTTATGTTAACTCCATTATGATAGTTTTAGGAGCTTATAATAAGAGGACATGGCAACACTTCAAGAGTACACTCTGCAAAGCTGTCTTCAAAACATAAACAAAACATGATGGCTCTGTTGATGGTGGTTTAGTTCATTTTTTTTTTTTACTTTTATTTTTAACACTGTTCTTTAAGAAATTTTGAACCAAAACAAGTTGTCTCTCACTGTTGTGCTCTATTGTGATGTGAGTTGAGCATAGGCTGTCTAAGATCTGGCAAAAAAAGCCAGATCTATCAGTTTTATAATACAGACCTTTAACTAGACATAGCTAATAAAATAACATGATATATGTCAATGGCAGAGTTACTGTTAAATGCAATGAATGTGCGTATAATTGCTGAGATGCCTTATAAGCATCCAGGCCAAGTGAGTTCCTCTCCCTTGTCATCTTCACTAACGAGCACTCTTAACATGAATTCACACCCACAGTGGGACCGCAAACGAACATTTCTCAGACTGAAGCCTTTAACGGAAAGCCATCACCATGGCAACAAACACACCATTAGCTAAAAAAAAAAAAAAAAAAAAAAAAAAACTACTCCCTTCAATGCATCTTTGATTGCATACAACAATGTTAAACACAAACACATCAAAACAACATCAGAAATGTGATTTAGTGTTCTGTCATTTTGCTTATTTACCTTAAGGGATGTTTGTTTTGTGTTTACACAGAGGAATATTGTATTGCATGTTCATAGCTCAGATTTGATTGTGATTCTCAGAAATGTTCAATATTATATTCAAAAGACAAATGAGACAATTGTTCACAAAAAGTAAGAGTATAGTGCTTAGATAATGTGGTTATAAAATATACCTTGAAAGAACAGCAAACCAAAGCATCTGCCGAATGCATGCATGAATTGGATGAGGAATGTTGATGAACACCGATCTGAGCACAGTTTGAGACAGTTAAGATCTCTTCTGAGGCTCTCGAGGAGTTTAATGTATATCTCTGAGCGGCAGACTTCTGCAAAGTCTCCATTTGAACTTATTGCTGACTAGAGAAAATAAGTGAGATATTAAAGAGATGTGTGATTTTTCATTCACATGCTGGATAAATGTGGAATATGATTATCATATAGAAGACTGAATGTGTGTCATTGGTGCTGGGTGTAAGGGTAATTACTCTGATAAAATCTGCAGCAGAAGAGTCACATGACTCCATTTACATTACCGCCTGTGATTTTATCATCTGGGAGATTATATACTCTCAATCTTTCCCTGTTTTTGTTCTTTTGCATGAGTGGCTTTGTTAAAGGGGTATTTCACTCAAAAATGTCAATTCTGTTGTCATTTCCTCATCCTCATTTTATTCCAAAACTGTATTACCTGCTTCTGCGTTACACAAAAGGCGACTCTGTAGACTGCACTGATCGCTATTTTCCATTCAATTAGAAAGCATCAAAAAAGGCATGAAAGCAGCGTAACAGAATAAAGTTGTGAGCTATATTGCACATCTTCTGAAATCATATGATGAGCTTTGTATGAGGAATACACAGTACAGTAATAAAATCCCCCACAGTGACCAATTTAATCCCCTAAAAGCTCATCTTTAATAATTAAAATTACATATTTTAAAAAAATAATAATTTCATTTCACCCATTCCAGTAGGGAAATACATACAAAGACCATGATGGACATACATTTTTCACTGCAACACAAAAAGTCTTCTTCCAGTCACTAATTTAACTTCTTAAAATCATCTTTAATAATCAAATTACATACTTAAAAATTTTTCTAGTGATATTTTATTTAATTTTATTTCAGAGGGAAAATACATACAATGACCAATGCAGTCATTTTTTTTTTTTTTTTTTTTACAATAAAACAAAAACATTAAAGTTAATTATGGATACAATATTATTACCAAGTATATATGCCCCCAGTTCTGGAAACATTTCTCTAATTTTAGAGGTTTTGTAAAATGGCTTCAATACAACTCTACACACATGAATATGCAAATTAGTTCCCACCTCCACCCCACTGCCATAGTGTAGTGTAATAAAAGCTACACAATGGCAAGTGCCAATATTGGATTAATTCAGAAAAACATGTTTGAACCAGAAACTGACTGAAGATGAAGAAGAGGAAGAGCAAATTATACAGGGTCGTCTACTAGTCCACCTATAAGAATAGTCATGTATCGCTCTACAATGTCAGACATGTAATGGTAATTGATATCATTAACCTTTGGCTTGACTGCACTATCAAAAAGCTAATAATGTATTGCTAATGTTATACAAACCATGTTCCCGTTCACTAATGATATGCAAAGCCCCGTCCCACAAGTTGACAGGATTGATTACATGCTTGTGGTGTATGAAACGGGTATCAAACTGCTTTTTTGAGACTGTCTTGTTAAGGAGCAAATGGTGTTGACTGATGAATTTACACATGGTTTGTCTTTAAGCGTATTAAGAACACCAGCTAGACATGTTAACAGCATTAAAAAATAATTTTGACCACTGGAGAGGCTTTAAATCTTCACATCTAGCATGTTTATAAGTGTGCCAATGTCCAGTCAGTGAATGAATCATTCTTTTAAGTCAGATCTTTCAATGAACCTGGTTCAAAAAAACTAGATCTGAAAGATTCGATTATAAATCAAACTGAACTGGTTCAATGATCTGGATACAGCAATTAACAAATCACTGGAGGGGATTCATTTTTCTCTTTCCACAGAAGAAAGAAAGTCACATGGGTTTCGAACACCTCGAGGGGTGAGTAAATAACCACAATTTTCCTTTCTGAGCAAACTATTCCTTATGTGCTTAGAGGTGCGATCTTGGACTATTAACAGGCCTGCAGATTTGCTTTCACATCAGCGGGAGGGCGAGCGATTTTCAAAGAGAGAAAGCGAACTGCAGTCCGTTTCTCATGAGTGCACGAGGCGTTTATTGCCGAGACTGTCTTGGCAAACTAATTTGCGAGTTATTAAAGCTCAACCAGCATGGTTTCTGGTACCCACCTTCCTCTGTTGCCATGACAGTGATGTTGTGCCAGGGCGTATCCTCACGGTCCAGGAGCTGAGTAGTTCTAATGACTCCACTGATGGATTCGATATCGAAATACACCTCTTTGTCTTCTCTCCGCTCGATGAAATACCTAAATATAGAAGAGAGAGCATGAATACTGCATGAGCCTTTCCGTCTTTCACCCCTCTACATCATGGCTGTGGCATTAAGAGCAAGACAGCTGATGTGGGCATGATTATATCCAAAAGTTTGTATTGCGACATGACTGGGTCATGAAACCCGGCCAACTTCATGTGTGGCGCAGACTTACAGCAGGACTTCTCGACTTTACAAGCTCAGCCTTAAAGGACACATTTTTAATTGTATTAGCTCATTTTATTTATATTGACCCAAAGCTTATACCACAGTATTATAATTGTACATAAATATATTTAATTATACTGAATTTTACTTTTTTTTTTTTTTACATATTTGGTCCAAAGTCAGAGTTGAAAACATCTTGAAAAAATGTGTCTTTTTCCAAAAACTAAATAAATAAATAAATAAAAATAAAGCAAATTGTATAATATCCCAGGTACACATTTCTAGTATCTGTGCAGTTCTGTGCAGAATCTCATTGTATTTTCAGAAAGTTTTGGAATATTTGTCCTCTCCCCAAATTTGTCACATTAAACTTTTGGCCTGTCGGATCTGCGCACTTTCCAATCTTTAAGGGAAAACAATAGCAATTACATTTTTAATAATATTTCAAGTGCAATTTATGAGGTCTGTTGTATTTTGAATTCATTTTTTCTTTGTAAAAGGCAAAAAAGTTGATCATACTGATTTCACAATTAAGGATTCATTAGTTTAAATGTACACTGAACCAAAAACTATCATTACATCTTAGTTGATAATTCAGTATACTTTATTTTTGACAAAACATCCCATGTTTCGGTAGTGACAGCAAATTTTCGGTAGTGACCACATCACATTACAGAATTTTAACTTGCATACTAAACACTACTAAAACATACTAAAATACAAAAAATGGCATAGCTGTACTAAAATTTTGCTTATTTCCCCCAAATATGAGAATGACGTGTTCCCTTTTGTCACTACCGAAACAATGATGTCACTTTTCGGTAGTGACAATTTTATGGGATAACACCCCCCCAAAAAAACAAACAAAACCCCCCCTAAAAAACAAAGATGTAACTACCGAAACTCCACCAAATGTTTCAGTAGTGACAATTTTAGACACTTTTGAACCTTAGCTAGCACAGCTGTGAACAGTGGTACATATATAAAAACTAAATGTTATGGAATAACTCCCAAAAAAGTGTGCTTAATTGCAGAAAAAAGCTGTTCGGTAGTGACGTTCCTTAAAGTTACACACAGATTTTTCAGATTTTTGAACACATTTACCTCAACATAATGAGACCTATCTACTCACACCTTGTAGCTATGAGGGGACACAGGAATATTTCCTGATCATAAATTTAGAGGTGTAGTTAAAATCAGTTTCAGCCAATGGACTAAAACATACACGGTTTCATAGTGACATGGAAATGCGGGACAAAGTTTTTTCCCATAAAGTTTTATAATTTACAAAGAAGTTCACTTTTTTTAAAAGAATCAAAAAGATACTTTTAAAAACAACAATAAAAATAAATAAATAAATAAATATCATTTTCATAAGTTGAAATTTAGGGGTTTGGGACAGCCACCTCCCAACTGAAAGTACCCAATAAATGATGATTTTATATATATTAAGCTTAATAATATTCCATATATTATTGTGGGTTTCAATAGATAATAGAAGGATTTTAGTAAACATCTAAGATTTGAATACTTTTTGGTTGTGGGACAGCAATTTGCACCAATTCTGTAGAACGGCCTATATATATATATATATATATATATATAATTAAAAATATATTACATGAATTATTTATGTATGTATATTTTTTTTACCAATTATATATATGAATGAATTAATCATTTTTCTCTAATCAAATTTTTCTCAAATTAATCAAGATTAATCATACCTGACATTTAAATTAGTAATAATTTTTTTATATATTTTCATGAGTTATCAAATATTTTCACAATGAATCTCTAAAATTAACATAAAATAACAAAGATTATATATTTTAAACATGTTTAAATTACATCTTTTTACTAAGTAAAAAGACAAACAGACAAACAAATAATAATAATAATAAGTAACAAATAAAAATAATAATTAAACCTAATTTGACAGAAAAAACAGCTTCAAATTGTATAACACTCAATAAATCTATGCACCATTTCCAAAATCACATGGTATAACATCATGCCGCAAAGCTTGATGACAGATCACCGTAGAAATACAGAAAAACACCGTGACCTCATGGAAAGCTGGAAAGTAAAGATGTAACATAGCAAGATGTTCATTAATACTAAAGAATAATGCACTAAAAACTATGTTTTTAATTAACTGAGCTTACATTATGTTACAAAATGTGCACTGCAGAGAGCATTAATATTACCTTGAAACTATTAAAGTTCATGATGTTCATATGATTTCCCTAAATGATCAATCAACCTGCAGACAGCAAACAGGTCATTTTCAGTGAGATTTATGAGTGCTTTTGGGTATATGCACAGATTTATAATAATATTACAGGTGAAATGACAGTGAATCACAGCTTTAGATAACAGATCTGACACGATGATTATATAAAGAAAGAAAGAAAGAAAGAAAGAAAGAAAGAAAGAAAGAAAGAAAAAGAAAAACACTACAGGAGAAAAGTGCAAGGAGGAAAACTGCAGTAGAGAAGCATTAGTTGGACATAATTAACAAATCCTCAAGCGACACGCTTGGTAGAGACGCTGAAAAGAAGGACTGTCAGATTCTCTTTCCAAGTATGAATGTGAAATCAAACCACATTTGCATTTCCTAAAAGAAATACTAGAGTGTGCAAGGCAGCCAAAATTAGTGTTAACATTTTATGTAACCATAAGTTTTGAGTTTTGGTTCTGGATAGTTAGTTGATGTTCTGTTGTTTTGATTTGTGGCACAGGGGTCAAGGTTTACTGGTTAGCATGGTTGGGTTAGCTAGTAGATGCCAATAATAATAATAATAATAATAGATTAAAAATATTTCAATACGCCATTCATCTACTTGCTGAAAATGGCATATGTACGTAAGTGCTCTACAAATGATTTCTGTTTTTAGTAGCTTTCATCATGTTAACTAGGGGGAAATACAGGAAACACAAAAATCTTCTCAGCAAAACACAAAAATCTTCTCAGCAAAACACAAAAGCTCATCCTGAAATCCTGTTAATGCAACAACAGCATGCCTATTTTTGAAGAATATGCCTTTAAAAACCATTTTCCTGCAACGTCTCATGAGACAAATGCTTTACATGAAATATGATAATGATCAGATGCATCATTATAACAGTTAGGAATGAAAGTAAGGATATAACAGTGACCTTGCTTATTTTTCCATAACGCTAATGCTGATTCTCAAACTTCTATGCCATTTTATTTTTATGCTAATGGCGATGCTGCAGTATAAATTCTTCCATTGAAATGAAATGCTGTTTTTTTTTTGCTTTGTTTTTTTAATGGGAAGTGCATATAAAAATCGGGGGAACAGAAATGCAATAAATGGACTGAAAAAAAAAAAAAAAAAAGTTTAAATGTGTTATCTTTCAAAGCAGACTAAAAAAAGAGGCCAGGGATTATTTATGAGACTTTTCTCTTGTTTTCTCTAATGCATTTTATTTATTTATTTATAGCAGTGATAAATGCTGATGTAAAAAACATTCGTGTGAAACCGAGGATCTCACTCACTCACATCAACCAATGAGATTCGCAGCATTTGCACGACGGTGAGAGTTACGACCTCTCGGTCACGCACGGACTGTGAAGGTTCGTTCAAAGATGGCTTGAAAACACATGTCCTCAAACCACCAGTACTGAGAGATGCTAATAAACCCTACAGGTCATATCTCATTACCACAAGAAAATGTGCACTGTCCTTGACTGCATAAGACATGAGAGAGAAATAACAATGAGGATTTTACACTTTATGCCTTTTACTGCCAATGAAAGAAACATTCTGACATTTTATTTTTCATTCCTTTTGTTTGCTTGCATGTCATCCAAATGCTATTTTCTCCATGTTCTGCAGACTACGATGTGCGCAACATTGCCTTTCATAGTAAGAATCCTCATTTTTTTGTGTTTACTAAAGTTTCATTTTTATATAATATGATTCTTATGGACTTTTCACACTTAACATACATTATCTTGGGGTTATATTTCACACTTCATATATTATTTCCAGTTAGTAATTAATTCTAGGCAGTTAGATTTACATATTTCTCAGTGTGTTTCTAAACCCAGGGTTAATGCATATTGCATATTTTCATAATTATATACATTTAAAACATTGATCTGTCAAGCACAGCACGCAACATTATAATAATCACCTTTGTGCCATTTCCAGAGTACTTTTTCAATAGATTATTCTATCTTCTCGATTTTCAATTATATATATATATATATATATATATATATAAATAATGTACAAATGAATATTATGAATACAGTAATATAAATAAAATAAAATATAAACAAATATAAAATATGTATAAACAGAAAAAAGTTTTTTACTTTTTTCAAATTTTTATTTTACATATAGGCCTAAATAAATAAATAAATAATTAAATAACGCATCAGTTATGCTGTGTTTTCCAGGTGTGATGAAACAGGAATTGTAGTTATTCTGAGTCTATCTTTGGCAGGCAGCATGATATCAGCACTAAAGCAATGATGTTTTTATGAGCTGGCCTGCTCACACCTCTCTTTCATTAGAGTGTGTGGAGGTAATTGAGCCTTTGGCAGCAGTGTTTCACTACCATGCTAACACGGGGTGCCTTAACTACTCTAATTAACAATATCCTCCATAGAGAGAGAGAGAGAGAGAGAGAGAGAGAGAGAGCAAGAGAGGGAGTCAAAGCAGTAAAAGATCCTTGTATGTCATATCAACTCAATGTTATCCTATTAAATTCAACCTTTACAGAGAGATGTGAGAAATGGGAGGGCACAGGGGAGAGGGAGACAAATAATGTCCGATTATTTTGCTATAGCATTGTATTTGCACGTACACACAACGATTTAATAAAATCCTATACAAACAGTAGTGATTTGCTAGTGCAAATTCAAGCCAATTGTGTTTTGCAGGTGACTTGCACAAGTAGCCACACATGCTAACAGGTTAGACATAGTTGATTTTGTAATATTAAAATTAGTAAGCATATTCACCTTAATAATAATAATATTAATAATATCATCTCATCATATATTTATATAATAATTGCACACAGTTATTTAACATTAGCATTTGGCTTAAAATAAAACATTTTACAAAATAGTATGCTTATTAAGAATAGCAATTTAAATAATTACAGCTAAATATGCAGATAAGTAGAGAGTTAATAAAGTAAAATAAAATAAAATAAATGATCAGCTTCAATCATATATACTTAGCAATGGGTCCCAATAATAATGGTCTAATAATAGTAAACAACAACAACAATAGCAATAATAACAATAACAATAATAATAATAATTATTATTATTAAAGTGTTATTTTAACCCTTCATCATGTCTTCTCACCTGACAGGGCTGTTTTTGCTGTCTGGGTCTCTCGCTGTGACGGCTCCCACTTCAGTTCCAACCTTGGCGTTCTCATACACCTCCATAATGTAATAATCCATTGAGAAAACAGGCGGCTCATTCACATCTCCGACTGTGATCTTGAGCGTAGCGTCATCTTTGAACGAGCCCAGATAGGAGAAGCGTGGATCCAGGTGCGTGTTATCTGCAGCGATGTGAAGACTGTATTGCTTCTTCTTCTCATAGTTCAGTGGCTAAAAAGAGAAAACAGGAAAATTAACTACATTACAAATCAGGGTTATTATCTCTAACGAAAACTAAAAAATTAAATAAAATAAAACATTAACTGAAATACAATAAATAAAAATAATAATAATAAAAAAAAATCTGGAACATTTCACATTTCCATTTAGTTTAAATTGTAGCAAAATAAAATAACTATAACTAAATAAACTAAAATTAATAAAAACAATATAGACATTTTTAAATACTAACGATTTAACTACAACTGAAATAAAAACAGCAAATCTAAAAATAAAATCTAATTCAAAATATATAAAAAAAAACTATGAGAAAAAAACTATAGTATAACAATGATACTGAAACAACACTGCAACAAATACACATAATTTGATCACAAATCATGGTTATTACTGTTAACTAAAACCATTAAAAACTATTAAAAAAACATTAAACTATTAAAAAATAAACAATAAATATATAACTTTAAAATAAATACAAAATTTACTGAAATAAAATAAAATATAACAAAGGGTTTATTTCAGCTAGTTGCCAAGGCAACATTTCTCATTTTCATTTAATTTATATTGTATTACTAAATTAACTACAACTAAATTTACTAAACTTAAAACTATATAGACATTAAAAACAAAAACACAAAACAAACGTTGACTTAAAATTACAAAAATATTTTTAATAAGCATTAACTTGAAATGAAACTATGAACTACTAACTATGAAATTAAATTTAGCAAAGCAAAGGAGTAGGCCATTTTATATAAAAATATTATTAATTATATATTATTATTATTATTTTATATTATTATTAATATTATTTTATATTAAAATAAAATAATAAAAAGCATTTTTATTTAAGCTAATTGACAGGGCAACATTTCTCATTTTTATTTAATTTAAAAAACAACAACAACAACAAAACAACTTGCCTCTTTTAGAATTGCACTCTATTTATTTACTAACTGCTTGTTTAAAACAAACAAACAAACAAACAAACAAACAAACAAACAAACAAACAAACAAACAAAAAACCTAGTACTAGCTTCTCTATTCTTTTTGTATTATATCTATTTGTTTTCTTTTTATTTATTATACAAATAAAACAAAAAACAAAAAATGGGGCCTCTAACATTAGCTTGCTCTATTCTTTCTCTGTTCTATCTGTTTTCATTTTATTTATTATATAAAAAAAAACAAACAAAAAAAAAACAACTTGCTACGTGTACTAAGTTAGGCTAACTGAGTCTTGTTATAGCACTTACATATCATTGCTCTTTTGTTGATCTTGATTGCTTCATTGTCCTCATTGGGACAAAACTAAGTACTAAAAGTAAACTTAGTACTAAAACTAATACTACAATAAATAAATAAATAAAATGAAACAAAATCTAAAAATAAACACATTTAAATTATTAAAAAAAAAAAAAAAAAAAAACTCATATCAATGATACTAAAATAACACTATTACCAAAATACATAATACATATACATGTACTTTGCTATCAGTCAGTCAGTTTTAGCCACTTTGTTGGTGGTTTCAAGTACTTCAAAAAGTTACGAGCTGAGATTATATTGAGGTCAGTCTTTTTTGCTTCCGGAGCGCAGAAGTTAAATCGCTCTCTAGATGGGGTCACGTCTGTAAACACCATGAAACCTGCCCGACCTTCACTGCCGTCTCGCCGGACAGATCTGGCAGGCATCTATTTACAAGATTGGCTTTTGGAAAACTCAGTATTCACTGAATTCACAGCTTTCCTGACCCCCGGGACTGAGTGGGGAATTGAAGACGCTCAGAATACAGAAAAGAGACCATTAATGAGCATCTGAGCCCTGAAGAGCGCCAGACGCCTGCTTGACCCAGTCTGCCTGGACAGATTATATATATATCTGTCAGTGATATCAGTGTGAGCAGCTTCAGATATTACTCTATATTGACAACATCTTGACTTGGATAATTATGCCATCCTGTTTTGTGCTTTTGTTGATGGTCTGCAAGAAACACTCAAGTGAAAAGTGTGAAAAACTGAAAACATTTTACAATCCAGAGGTTATTCAGAGTTTTGAACTTGTTAATGAGGCTTTGTGCATAACTGCAGCTTTTTCACCTTTACTTTTGTATTTTTGCTGTTTGTTTGTCATCTCCAGAGGATAAATCAAGTGTTAAAGTCTTCTGAGATATTCACTGCAGTAATAATATAAGCAAGACTTTCTACTCCCCAGATACGGCTCATGTCCTCTTCCAGTACAAGTCTGGGACTTTTTGGTCCATTTTATCGCACACCCAGTGAAAGTTTGATCACTTAGAAAAGTAATAGCACACCTCTCTTCAATAAACCACAACATTTGAGACATCATTCATATCTGCAGCATCAGCACAATAATAAATGACAAGTTAAGATCTAAAGTTTAATAGTTGGGTATTTCTACTACAGGAACGTTTATTTCCCAGGGGCCAGATTTTATTAAAACTAACAGATTTTAGATTTATTAACAGATAAAACTTTTTTCCCCTTTTTTTTACATGAAGATCACAGAAATGGACTTGGAAACTCTCTCTCTGTCTCTCTGTCTCTCTCTCTCTATCTATCTATATGATTATATGTAAATTTAGTAAACTTTAAATATGTATGTAAATGTTGACTATGAAATTCAATTTAGCAAAGCAAAGGAGTAGGCCATTTTATACAAAATAAAATAAAATAAAAAAATAAAAACATGACAAGAAGCATCACAACTGTCTTCAACATTGATAATTAGGGATGCACAATATTATCGGACTGATATTGGAATCGGCCGATAATGGCTTTAAATGTACATATCGGCATTGGCCCGATATGAAAAATTATGCCGATGTCTAGCCGATAAGAATAATAGGTTAACTCTCATGTGCTCAGTGTGAGCTAGCGATTAGATCATGTCAGCAGTGTGACTCATTCTTGAAGCAAAGTTTTACCTGAATGGTGATTAGATTCACTGGTTTGGATCGCTGCATTTACACTGAGAATGCACTACACAATGACATATTCGGTGTATGATAGAGTAAACAGTAACAGCACGTGCAGCGGCAGCCTCCCCAGGGTCCTAATGCCCGTTCAGTTAGGAAAAAAAAAATGCAGTGATTGATATATAGTTTATTTACAGTTATTTTCAAAGCATCAATGTACTGCCATTATAAAATAACTTCATTATTGTTTATTTAATTCTAACAAATAAGTTCTTGTTAAAAACTAACCAAAATTAAAAATAATTTGCTTATAATTTCCATACAGGAGAGACTTGGTGTTGTTTCCAAACAAAAGGAAATATATCGGTATCGGTAATCAGCCAAAAAGAGTCGAAAAATATCGGCAAAAATCCATGCATCCCTATTCACAGCTTTCAGTCACGTGACTGGCTTGAAGACCTGGAGGGCAAAACATCCATAGAACTGCAGCACAAGCCTGTTAATTTTCCATCTGTTTCACAGCCGCAAATATTTTTAATCGCCTCTCAAAAGAATAAAACAAAGGTATGTGAACAAAATGGAAGTTTTGGCCATTTGCAATCCATATCAAGCACCCGTGGCAATATTTCAATCATTAAACAGTGCAACAAAATGTTATAAAAACACTTAAAGCGCCTTAATAAATTTAAAACAGTAATATTAAAATATCAAATTCCGTAATCTAGTTTACATAGGAGAGCAGATGAGGCCAGAATATATGAACGCAGTCCGCTTAATGGTTCAGTGTTTTCCTTCTAATGGTTTTCTATGGGAAACCATTTAACGTGAAACTTTGCATGTTGCGTTTATATTCTGGCTTCATCTGCTTGCCTGTACAAACTATACATCATCAAAAAGGTGTTTACTTAATTTCGCCTTTTAATATCTGCGTTTTACTACATTACTACTTAATGCAAACCGCGTAAAAATAACTGGCGGTCAGTGGAACAAAGCTTCGTTTTGCCCTTCAGGTGGGCGTTCCTATAAGGGTGTCACGTGAAAACTATCAATTGATAATAATCATAAATGTTTCTTGAGCAGCAAATCTGCAAAGCTGAATGATTTCTGAAGGATCATGTGACACTGAAGACTGGAGTAATGATGCTGAAAATACAGCTTTGCATCACAGGAATAAATTATATTTTAAAATATATTATAAATATATTTAAAATATATCTCCTGTGATGCAGATATATTCACTTTTGAACCCTGTTAAGTGATCCTAAGTGTTGACAGAATTGATTTTCTAAAAGTCCACAAGAACAAAAGTACCCATAGTTGAAGAACCAGCCGCTTATTATTAAGGGTTCAGGAAAGCCTCTAACCCTAGAACGAGCAATAATAGTAGTGATGCTTGCCTTGGCAAACAACAAATGGAAATGATAGCAATACCTTTCTCAGCGTGATCACACCCTCTCTAGTGTCTTTGTCTGTGGAGATGGAGAACATTCCGGCCCCCTCGGGGTTCAGGATGCTGTATTTGATTTCTGCATTGATTCCGATGTCCTCATCGTTGGCTTTGATCTTCCCCACTGGTTTCCCCACCTGTGCCGACTCTGGGACAAACACCTGGTAATTCTCTGCAGACACACACAAAAGCCCACATGGTGGTTTGTTCGATTGGCTGGATGGTATTTTTGAAGTATAGCTATCATGATGCCTCTATCCGGCTGTGCCTCCGAACAAGCCACATTGAGCTACTCTAGGAGGATTTCAATACGGCTGTCAAAACCCTAAAAACAGTCACACCCACCGTCCCAAACCACCTGATTAAAAAAGCTGGATGCAATAGAGTGCAACAGTCATGGTCTACTTTTTGGCGACTACTGTTTCAAAGTGTTTTTGGGATTTCAAAATATCTGAGACAAAAACTTTGATTTGAAGGAAAAGCAACTAAAAAACTGAAGAAACAAACACACACACACACACACACACACACACACACACACACACACACACACACACACACACAAATAACTGCTGCAAGTGATGCAATCAAAAAAAAAAAGTGTGGTATGTGTGTATATGTTACATGTTATATGTTATATTAAGTTATATATTCTATTATTTACTCCACATTTAATGTTATATATGTTTGATATTTATTTTTACACTATATATTTATTAAATATATAAATACAAATATTTACTACAAACAAATAAATATATATATATATATATATATATATATATATTTAAAACCGCTTGACAATTGGACTTTCCAAATCAATATAAACAAATAAAAATATAAAAAAAAACAATAAAACTGCAAAGACAGACAGACAGATGATAGGTAGGTAGATACAGTTGGGAAAAATTATTTGATCCCCTGCTGATTTTGTACGTTTGCC
>JAFVLL020003312.1:0-10000 GCA_021397915.2 Tor tambroides | reverse complement strand
TGCAGCCATTCAATCACACACACCTCAACACACGCAGTTACATGCAGTCATCAAATGATAGTTCTGCGCAATCCTGTCTCCTGACAGTTGACATTTCAGTAAAGTCGTATGCTTGTTTATGAATAATGTTACCTCAGGATAAAAAAAATCATTTTTCACTTTTTTACATGAATCACGTTGGCAAAAAAAGTTTCATAATAAAATAAATGACTTCAGATAAAGCAATAAAAAGCACTGCTTTCTGGCAAACATTTTAAAAGGTTTTTCTGGCATTTTGGTGCAGAATGCAGAGGTCACACGCATTGCTCTAGAGAACTGTGCTCACCAAAAAACATTTTTATCAATTTTTCACCCATCAAAAAATATGATTCACATTTGTTTTTACATTTAGAGTCAAATGAATTATTTGTATGTTTTGAGGGATTGCTTAAATGTGTTTTGCTGCCCAGAAGCAACATTGTGCCACAGTGTAACAGATATGATGCTGCCATTACAGAGAATATTGATGTTGCTTTTAGTTAGAATTTTTATGCATTGTCCATTATTTAGCTACAAATATTTTAATATTTTCATAATATTAGGTACATTTAAGTCCAAAGTATATCCAGAAACCAATTCAGTGGCAATTCACTCTGAGACTAACCAGTCCAAACACGTCTCAGGGTCTGAATCACACAATGTGTCACACAATGTCTGTCAGTTCCTTTCCTCCATCTCATTGTCACACTGTTTCTTTTTCTTTCTTTCTTTCTTTCTTTCTTTCTTTCTTTCTTTCTTTCTTTCTTTCTCTTTCTTTCTTTCTTTCTTTCTCTCTCAAACCTGCTTCCCTCTCCTTCTCTCCTTTATTTTGTGTCTCAGACTAAAGTCTTCATTGATGAATAAACCCGTAGTCAGATGGAAATCAAAGATCACATCTTTGCCACTGCTATCTAAAATATTCCAACCTGTTTGACAAAATCATAGAAATGTGTATGATACAAGCACACTATAAACATTTTAAAAGCTTAAATGAATGAATTAATAAATGAAATAAATAAATAAATGAAAAAATGACAGTCAGCTTATACAGTATATACATAATGGATACTGTTCAAAAGTTTGGGGTTGGAAAATTGTATTAATATTTTTGAAAGAAGTCTAATGCTCTGTAAGGCTTTATCTGATCAAAAATGCAGTAAAATAACAGCAATATTGTATAATATTATTGCAATTTAAAATGTGTTTTCTATTTTAATATTATTTAAAATCTAATTTGTGTGATAGCAAAGCTGAATTTTCAGCAGACATTCCTCCAGTCTTCAGTGTCACAATCATTATAATATGCTAAATCTGGTGCTCAAGAAACATTTCTTATTATTATCAATGCTGAAAGCTTTTCTTCCTCTGTGATTACATCCCGACAGCCACAGAAACTCATCCAGATGGGCCAAATATGTTGAGAATGTTAGATTTTATTTGTGTCAGATTTGAGGGATGTTCAGTCAAGGAGGAACGGCTGGAACAATCGCTCTTTACAAAATGGAAGTGTTATCAGACAATCCAATCCTGCTTTATATTTGCTTGAAAACAATAGCATCGGTAGCCCGCAGCTCCCTCTGATAGAGGGCTTCGACTGTGACATGCAGTCAATACACACAAGCCATTAAAGAACAGATTACAGACTCATGAATAAACAGGCTGGGTGTTTGAGTCGGCCTCTAAACAGGAATTCAGTGTGCCGCTTGCATCCCTATAATTGACTGATTCATTTTTCACTTTAATTTATGAAGTGCAAACAGAGAGAAAATATTGATTTGTCATTATTACAGTGAAAAGTGGTTTTGCGTAGACCATAAATAACCGTCGGTTTTCTCGGTTATTGACTAAAATCTTTTTTAAATGCTTGTTTTGTTTCATTTCCCTCATGATAATGATAAACCAAAATAAACACGCAAAGAAATGAAGACGACTGCATGTGAAGAGTGTCGGGTTGACAGGCTCAGGATTAGCTGTGCGTGGGCAGGTTAGAACATTAGATGCGGGTCGAGGCACGAGTGACCGCAGGCGACAATATTAACATGCAGGGCAAGTGAGGTTGACCATTGTCACCTGTCACAGCGAGAGCAGGGCAAAGGCTGCCGAGAAGGGACAGACCTGAATATCTTGTACTGTTCCAAAAATACCCAAGAGAACCGACATACAATTGAACTTTCTTACTGGGTTTGTACAGATTGTATCAGCCCATGCAAAACTGACCACCACGATGCAAGGGCATTGCTGTGTGTTGCTAGGGTGTTTTAGTGTTGCTAGGTGGCCTAAGTCAAAAGAGATGACAGGAAATCAGGCCCATATTTAAGGCTAAAATAAAATAAAATAAAATATTTGGTAACACTTTATTTTACGGTTACATCTATTAGTTGCTTATTACCATAGATATTACTAGAATATTAGCCATGTATTAGTGCTAATTAAGCACATATTAATGCCTTATTCTAAATGACCTTATTCTACATCCGTAATCCTACCCAATACCTAAACTTAACAACTACCTTACTAACTATTAATAAGCAGCAAATTAAGAATTTATTGAGGGAAAAGTTGTAGTTAATAGTTAACAAGTGTTACCTATTCTAAAATGTGACCAAATATTTGATAACTGGACTTTCCAAATCAATATAAACAAATAAAAATAAACATGAATATAAAAAAAATAAAGACCAAAAGTGCAAAAGACAAACAGTCAGACAGATAGCAAATAAATATATATATATATATATATATATATATATATATATATATATATAGAATAATACAAGAACAGATAGATAAATTAAAAGCATTATCCCCATGAAGTCAAACTTTAGAAAAACAAGTTTTTGTAATCAAATGCATGTAGTCTAATAGTCTTTAGTTTATCATATCAAATACAAATTGCATTAACAAAAGTGCATTGCACCAGCATTGAACAAACTCTTCTTTGCTTGCAAAATAGCTTAGAGCAGCGTGAAAGCTAGTTTATGCTAGTTAATGCAGGTCAAAGCTGGTTTCTTTCTGATAGTCAACCATAATTTTTTTCTAGTGAAGCCATTGTAGGTCAAGCTACTGTAGTTCTGATGCCTGATGGGTACACAAGCATCCCATGGCAAGGATCAGCATCCAAAACAACATATGCTGATCTTTTCCTCAGGGTTGCACATAAATTTACACTATTTATTAGGAAACTCATTAGCACTTTAGTCAAGAGGGTTTGGTGACATCAAAAGGTCGAGAAGGAAAGTCATTATACTCAATCTGCACTACAAGTGAGTGCAGTGATGCAAGAAAACCAGATCACACCACAGTTATTTCACTCTCAGAGAGAAATAAATAAATAAATAAACAAACAAACAAACTGTCACTGCAACGGTATGCTTTGAAACCTAATTCAACCCTTTAGGGTGCATATTAGTACCCAAAATATACATAGTACCTAAACGGTACATATTAGTACCTTTTAAAAGGTTCCAATAAGAACTAATATTTTTGCCATTTTTTCTGAGAGTGTATTGAATCATTGCTACACTATTAATAGTTTTTAAATAAAATTAAACCCAACTGAACTTCTAAGGTCAAAATAATAAAAGTACAAACAAACAAATAAATAAATAAATGACAAAGATTACAATTATGAATAAATATAAAAACCATTTGACAATAAATAAATAAATAAATAAATAAATAAATAAATATTATTAATTTTCTTTTAATGTTTTAAAGCAGATTTAATTTTAGTCTTTTTTGTTCTTATTTAATGTAATTTAATTTCAGTTAGTGTTTTAGTGTTTTAGTGTTGTATTATAGTACTCCAAAAAAAAAAAAAAAAAAAAAAAAAAAAAAAAAAAATTTTTAATAAATATTTTATTTTAAAGTTATAAGAAATGGTTTTAATTGTAGTTACCAATAATAACCCATCACAACCGAGAAAACCTTTGACATTCGGCACTTGCCGTTTACAAAACGTCATAGATGAAGGTTTGAGTAATCCAGCTCGGTTGCATTTGTTGTTTAATGCACTCTTTCATTTATGCTTCATCTTCTGCGAATCCCAACATCCCAACCCAAGCGGTCCATCCCCGTCCCACCCATCAAACCTGTTGGATCTGTCACCAGCCCTTGTTCTGGGAGCTGATAATTTACAGATGAGAAGAGGCATGAAATAAACAAATGTCATAAACACATCCAAATCGTCTTCTAATACGCAAGCGTACGCTGGAAGATGTCCCAGAATGCATCTCAGCAAAACAAAAGCCCAGCACATGGGTACAAAAAGAGGTTTGTAAACTTTCCAAAATGAATCTCCCATCCTTTTCTCCTGTTTTAACGCCGTAACTCCATTTCTAGCCTGCCACGCTCGAGCCCCGGTGGCGTAGCAGAGATATTACCCAAGCTGCAGCATTACTTAACCTAGGCTCCTAAGGCAACACAAGTCTCTGGCACACAGCCATTCACTCCATTAAAACAACACAAAGACTAATGTTGTGACCTTTTCTTCATCCGTCAGGGGTGAAGGAGTGTCTCTCTGCAGCTATCACTCAAGTTTATTGTGTGGGATTGGTAAGTGCTCTTGAGGAAATATGAAACAAGCTTGCTGTAAATGAGGAAGAGTGTAGTATTTGTTATTAGGATGTACAAGAAGGCTTCCAGGAAGCCCCTAAATAACCAAAACCCCCATGAAACCCCATCCATCCTTCCATCAGAGGGCACTTTAGACCAGAACCATTAAGAATCCCATAGTATTCTCCCTTTACTTGGAGGAAATCTCTATGGAAACCAGCGAGGAACAAGAAACAAGTGGCAAGTCTGACCCAGGGTTAGCTGAGTGAGCAAAACTGGGTTAAGCCTTTTACATGTCTCTTCCTCACACCGCCTGGAATCTCCTATCGCTCCATCTTATTCCCTCTCGCTCCCTCGCTTTTCATAGCCAGTGCTTTTATAGAGAAGGTCAGTCTAGGTGAGCCAAGGGGATTATGGGAAATTACCTTTGGCCTGGTCTAGCGCTAAGAGCGGTTCACACAGGATATTGTGCAGTTTACTTCTCTAATCTGGTGGTTTTTAACATTTGAGATTAGATTGGACCCAAACTTTCACTCAAAAATGACAGCTTGGTCATCATTTATTCATGCTTGTGTCATTTCTAACCTATATGACTTTCATCTGTGGAGAACAAATAAAATAAAAATTATATAGAGTATGTATGCATGTATGTATGTTTGTATGCAAATTTAAATTTATATTTAATTTAATTTTTGTCCATACAATGAAATTCACTGGGGTCCAATGTTTTGAACAATACTGACAAAAATAATTCTGATTTAAAAAAAAAAAAAAAAAAAAAACTTACAGCAGTGTTATTGTTAAATGAAACAACTAAAATAAATTGTTAATAAAAAAAAAAAAAATAACTAAAATAAATTCAATGAGAAACCTGAACTTAAAATTATAAATCTCTCTTTAGCAACTAACTGAAATAAGTTGAAGTACTAAAGTCACAAAAACAAATTCTAAAACAAACTCTAGAATCATTCTTTATATTTTTTAGCTTTCATGTATGTATATATCTATGCATGTAATTATATATCTGTGTGTGTGTGTGTGTGTGTGTATATATATATATATATATATATATACACATATACACACACACACGCGCACATGCAAAAAAAAAAAATTCTACATACTAATAAATCATATAATAGTAAATAAATAATATTAACATATCATTGCATATGCATGAGTGATTTAAGAATATTTTCATTTTTGGGTGAACTATGCCTTTATTTTTGTTAATCAGGATCTGATTAGATGACAAGTGTTATTGTATATTAAAAGGAGGCATTTTGAAAAAAATAAATGATTTTTTTTACATACAAATGTTATAGTACTTATAGTATAGAA
Organism: Tor tambroides; assembly: GCA_021397915.2. Taxonomy (NCBI): domain Eukaryota; kingdom Metazoa; phylum Chordata; class Actinopteri; order Cypriniformes; family Cyprinidae; genus Tor; species Tor tambroides. Next base: position 4,087 of record JAFVLL020003312.1, on the reverse strand, counting down.
TAACATGCATCCATGAATGGTGCAAAACAAGACCAATTTCGATTTCAAGCTGACTTCTTGTGCAAATGGTAGACAGCAAAACACTGAACTTTTACATTCTAGATGAAAACGTAGATTCAAAAAGAACAACTGCACCCAATTCAAAGTGTTTAAACGAAAACTTACTGCATAGAACATACTGAGCAAAATCTGTCGGTGATAAATATGTGCTCTTTTGTCTCTGGAGGTAAAAATAGCGCAGGAGGACTTGGTAATATGTTGGAAAGCATTAGCGGCTGGGGAAGGCCTTGACAAACTGGCATGCTTTTCTAATTTGATCAGAACAGGAAGTTGCACTAATCCTTCCTTTTAGAGAGTCCCTGATCTGTGTCAGAGAAGCTCGAAGCTCACACGCTCAAACCCTCCAGACTCCCTGATCAGCAGAGAAATTAGCCTACTTAACTGAGAGTATGTGTGTGTGTGTGTGTGTGTGTGTGTGTGTGTGTGTGTGTGTGTGTGCGCGCGCGAACGAGAAAGAGAGATTGCTACGCTTTACCCATCATCGAGGACTCTGAAATCGGCAATCCTGATTACTCCCTGGAACCTCTTACAAGAAAAGGGGAAGACGAAGATCCGACCTCACTTATTAACAAGCTTAGCGTCTGGCTTTATGTGTGCCAGCGAGCGGGACGTGTTGGGCCTCTGCATTGCCACTAGCTGATAATGAGCTGTCTTCACAGAACAATGCTGGCTTTATTTCTAAAGAATATGTTCCGTTTCAAATCATAGATCAACAGGAGGATGCAAACTTGCTAAGTCTGTGACAATTATTAGCATTGTTTACTAGGAAAAAACAAGAACATCACTATTATTGTTGCTCATAGTTTAGGTTACTGATTGAAACAAACTGTTTGTGCTACAGACATTAATAATACCTCAAACTGCACAGCTTGTTAGGAAAGGAACACTATACTGTTCAAAGCTTGTTGTTTTTTTAAATGTTTTTGAAAGAAGTCTATTATGCTCACCGAGGCTGCATCTATTTCTTAAAAAAAATACAATAAAAACAAACAAAAAATATTTTAAAATGTAATTTATTCCTGTGATGCAAAGCTGAATTTTTTCAGCATCGTCACTGCAATCTTCAGTCTATTACAAATCATGACAAATATAATAATTTGTTGTTTAAGAAGCATTTCTTATTATCAATGTTGAAAACAGTTCTGCTGCTTAATATTTTTTGTGGAAACTGTGATACATTTTGTTTTTTTCAGAAAGTTTAAACGTGTCACTTCTTATAACTTTAATGCATACTTGCTGAATAAATCATTAGATTTATTTTAAAAAAAAGAAAAAAAAAAAAAGAACAAGCAATATCTAGAAAGCTTCCATCCACTGGAACACCATTTATTATTATCAATGTTGAAAACAGTTGTTCTGCTTAATTTATTATTTATTGTTATATTACTTTCTATTTTTGCAGAAGCTGTGATACATATTTCAAGATTTTTTTTGAAAGTTTAAAAATGTTAATTCTGCTTACTTTAATGCATCCTTGCTAAATAAATAATTGTTTTCCTTCAATAAATAAATAAATGAAACTGAATAAAACTAATGAATGAATGAATGAATGAATAATACTTATAATTGGACAAATAAATGGACAGATGATTAAAATGGTGAAGAAAAAAAAACATTGGAACACCAAAAATTCATAAGGAATCTTCCAGAACATCTTATCAACCGCATTACAATGCCGGAAACATCATGTTAAGTTTTGCTCCAGCAAACACCACTCACTTTAACCTTTCATCTAATTAATTATTCAAATTATTCATTAGAATGCATCACAATGCTTGTTAACTGCTAGTTTATATGAGCAGAATAAATCTCAGCACCTGACATTAATATCTCCTCTGTTTGAATGGAAATGAACTAATCAAATAAAGAAATAAAGCCATTGCTTTTAGTTAACTGCTATTTATTGCATTACAGAGGAATGTTGAGCACAGATCCATAACCATGGCATTAAACTTGTTTACGGTGCCTCTGTAACTGCCACCAGTTAGTGCTGAACTAAATTAAACTGTATATTACTAGTACAGCACTCTCCTCCTAAATGACATGTCCTTTTCTGGCCATGACTTTGTTATTCTTTCTGGGTGCATCTGCTGACCTAATGACCACAATCATCTCATCCAGCTCAAAACAATACGGATGCGCTTACCATATAATCAAAGCAAGATTGACTATTGACTAGCGCTCTCTCGGTCGAATTGATTCATGCAGGCTCTTCTATCTCCTATGGTGCTTTATCTAAAGTTTTTAATCCCACTCGTCGTCTATATTTGTGTTCTCTGACATCCTGAGAGAAAGCATTTAACCGCCAATTACCAGTGAAGCCATTCAATAGTGCATTAAAGGGCGGAAGGTGATAGCATCTCATTTCCAAGAGATGATTTGAGTTCGCCTGCAGCTCTGAGTTCATATTAGGTGTGTTGGAAATGAGCAGTGTTTGACTTCCTAATTGTGAGTTTTCTGATTGGACGTCAAAAATCTTGTAAACTGCACACGGAAACCAATAATCAGGACTCTTAACCTGTGAATCCTTCCACAACTGTCCACAATTTTCACAATTGTTTTGCTAAAACTTTCTATATAACGGTGCATTTATATTTTGGACCAAAAACAAAAAAAAGTAATAAAATATTTATTAAAGATTATATTTACAAAATATGTAAATATATAAAATATATGATATATAATATATTTTCAAGAAATTAATGCTTTTATTCAGCAAGAATGAATTAAATTGATCAAAAGTGACAGTAAAGAAATTTGTTCAGAAAATTTCTGTTTTAAATTAATGCTTTCTTTTGAACTTCCTAAATATCAAAGACTCCTGGAAAAAAAAACAAAAAACAAAAAACTTTTTCCATTAAAATATTAAGCAGTATAACAGTTTTCATCATTGATAATAATGAGAAATGCTTCTTGAGCAGCAAATTATCATATTAGAATGATTTCTGAAGGATCATGTGACCCTGAAGACTGGAGTAATGATGCTAAAAATCAGCTTTGCATCACAGGAAAAATTACATTTTAAAATATATTCGAATAGAAACAAGTCTTTTAAATTGTAAGAATATTTCACAATATTACAGGTTTTCTGGATTTTTGATCAAATAAATGCAATCTTGTTGAGCACAAGAAACATCTTTCAAAAACCTCCAGACTCCAAACCTTTGTGTTGTATAAGTATAACATTTTGAGCAAATGTTGAAAATGCAAAAACTGACAATTTATTAATGTTTTGTTTTTAAATAATGTATTATAAATGTTACATTTTCTTTTCTTTAACCAAATTAAAACTAAAACATCGTTTTAAATTGTAATCAGTTCATTAGTCTCCTCTGCATCCTTTATATAACCCCCCCACCCCAATATATTTAAGTTTCAGCTTTCAAAGTGTATTGCATCAGAATTGACCCATATTTAATATATGACATATATAATATAATTACATTCAAACATTCATCATGACATGTGTCGAACTCAACCATGTCAGATTCTGTCGAAATGAATGCTAAAATTCATTCATATGCCTTGTGAGGTTGTGTGTGTGAAAAGACAGAATTCACAGAGATCGTACAGCTAAACAGAGGTCAACATTGGTAATCACATTTTAAAAATAAATATAACAAGAAGGTTGGGTTTTACTAAAAGCATAAAAGCTTTTCATCACTATGCCTGTGATATGATTACAGAGAAAACTGAAAATAAAAAGAGATCCACAAACACACCTGATACAGCTGTTCACAACAAAAAACATATCACACTGAACAAAATTATAAATGCAACACTTTTGTTTTTGCCCCCATTTTTCATGAGCCGAACTCAAAGATCTAAGACTTTTTCTATGTACACAAAAGGCCTATTTCTCGCAAATATTGTTCACAAATCTGTCTAAATCTGTGTTAGTGAGCACTTCTCCTTTGCCGAGATAATCCATGCACCTCACAGATGTGGCATATCAAGATGCTGATTAGACAGCATGATTATTGCACAGGTGTGCCTTAGGCTGGCCACAATAAAAGGCCACTCTAAA
>JAFVLL020003310.1:0-24493 GCA_021397915.2 Tor tambroides | reverse complement strand
TCAATTTCTGACTTCAAAGTGTTATCTGAATTGTTATTTTTTAGTTGGCTCAACCTTTAGTGAACTAGTTTTATATTCCATTCAACTAAAATGTTGTAATTGATCAAACATTTATAAGACTACAGCAAGTTATGTCAATTAAAATTTAACTGTTTACTCCATGTCTTTTATATATGTTACCTCAACTAAGATTTATTATTTGGCCATCATAAGAAATTGCTGGGGAACTACATAAACATATATTTTTATAGTTTAACAAAATTAGTAAAAATGATTAAATGGTGTTTAGCAGTCACTAAAAACACACACTTTACAACACATAATAGCCTTTACTTAATAACAATCTCCATTTATAACATTTTTCATACAAACTAAACATACAGGAATGAAGAAAAAAAGTCACCTACATCTTGGATGGCCTAAGGGTCAGTAAATTAACAGCAAATTTTCATTTGTGGGTGAACTATCCCTTTAAAGCTCCAGTTGACAAACATTACATCTGTAATACAACTGCAAAATTCAGTTTAAACTTTGTTTAATGAACTAAGAAAAAACTAAACAAGCTAAACAAAATGTTAGCAAACAAACATTTACAAATATTATTACTTTTCACAATTACATCTTTAAAATGAGGCAGAACTCGAAAATAAATAAATAAACGAACCAGGTGTTACAGTATATAAAATCAAATCAAGTCACCTTTATTTATATAGTGCTTTATACAATACTGATTGTGTCAAAGCAGCTTTACAGAGTCAAACAGGAAAATAGTTTGTCAATAATGCAAGAGGACATTAACAAGTCATTTTTCCAGTTAAAGTCAGTTCATTGGTGATTCAGTGTTGACATCATCCAGTTCAGCTCTCTTCCAATAATGTCTGTGCAATCAGCTAAGTGTCCCCAAATAAGCAAGCCAAAGGCGACAGCGGCAAGGACCCGAAACTCCATCGGTGACAGAAACTGAGTAGAAAACCTTGGGAGAAACCAGGCTCAGTCGAGGGGCAGTTCTCCTCTGGCCAGACGAAACCAGCATGGCATGGTTTAATTCCTGCACAGGTCAGATTGAGCAGAGGACTTGTCTGGTTCTCGTGGTCTTGTCCTGATGGCCAACGAGGTCTTTGGAGGGGATCTGTCTCTGGAGCTCATCTAGCTGACATGGTCTCCGCTGATATTCAGGGCTGTAGAGGTCATCTCTAGGTGCTGATCCACCATCTGATCTGGATACGGACTGGGTGGCTACATTCAGGGATGGGCAGTATTTCAAATACATGTATTTAAAATACGTATTTGAAATACAAAATACTATTTTGTATTTTGTATTTAAATACCATTGAAAAAAATCAAATGTATTTTGTATTTAAATACATTTAATCTCAGTATTTTTGTATTTTCAAAATACATAAAATACTTTTTTGCCAATCAACCTCTTTATTAGACTACTGATTTCCTGTATCAACTAGTTCAGACATGCCATTTTCATTCATGTGAGCTGCAGCTGTATGACTCCGTAAGCAAGTTTTCAGAATTTCCGAAGTCTGATTACAAGCTTGTCGCATTCAAGTGCTGTTGGAAAGAACAGGAATCATGGAGGACGCCAGGTTTCCTAGGAAAATCTTATTAAAACCAAAATTGTAGATATTTATGGTATTTAATTTTGAATAAAATGTAGCATTCCATTCGTTGACAACCATATAAACAATCACAGAGCTATCTATATAGTTTGCTTGTTGATGATTCTGGATTTTCAATCAAATACAAGCTGTTTTGCTGTGTATAAAACATACAAAATGCTTGATGGTTATTGCACTACGGTGTGCATGATTTTAACATTAAAACAAGGTGATCTTGCTTTTGTAGGAGAAAAAAAAAACACCTGTCCCAGCAGCAGCTGTTTTCCCCTACACCATGTTTATGTTGTACTTGTTGATTAACCTCTTAACTGTCACCCGTCCACCCTGTGGGATGCCTAATAAGTTTGCTTCACTATATTACAAAAAATCCTGATCTAATCATGACAAACTCTATATCGTTGGAAAGGTCTAAGATTCCTAAATAGATATTTTACCACTTTTTTTGTTAAAAAATTATGTAGGAAAATTAGATTAATTTATGACAAGAGTGCACCTAAAAAATCTACATCATAACAGGAGTTCTGACCTTTGTCACAGACCGTCGTCTTAGTTGCCTTTTTCATCTAGTAAGACCTTGACTAGCTGCTTCAGGTGTGTTTAATTAGGGTTGGAGCTAAACTCTGCAGGACACCGGCCCTCCAGGACTGAACTTGGTGAGCCCTGACCTAGCTAGTCAAATGTGTTCATTAAACTTTAAGCATTACTGCTTGCTATGCCAATAGGACAATATATATGTTGGCGATGATATAAAGTGTAAATCGATTGAACTTTTTCTATATTATTTATATATTGTTGTGGTATGCAAATATATCTGTGGAGCTTTTAGTGGGCAGGAGCTATTGACACGTCAGAGTGATAAAGAAACATGGATAAATGAGTAATAAGCAGCTTTCTGTGTGTGTATCCCAAGACAAAGATAACTATAATGCTAATAATAAAGATATAATTAAATTAATTGAAAATTGTGATATCCAAGTAGTAATAAAGATTTTTGCTGTCATAATGATAACAGTAGCACATACAAAAAATAGTAAATTAACTGTTCCATGCTCCGGCGTGGTTAGCGATCACACTACATGCGTACTGCACCCGAGCCACCTCTTCAAGCGGGCCAGGGCATGGTTAAACGAACCACACTGGACACGGTACACAGCAGTCACACTTGTGAAATGAAATGGATTTTGGGGGTCAATCGCGCTCAAGCATGGATCAGATCTTCTAGTGTGAGTACATCCTAAATCTAAGTGAATAGAAGATAGCACACCACTACTAAAACCATAACAGCACAAAAAAAATATGAATAATAAAAACATTGACAGCCAATCGGAATTATTTCTGCTTGAGCTTGTGCATTTAAAGTGACAGATGACACAACTGCATTATATACTTAGAATACACTAATATATTTATCCTTACAATTATCATTCTTGGTGTAAACAGGCCTTAATAGTGTTACTTCACTGGATGGTCAGTTTCACAAGTATTTTGTGTATTTTCAGAATAAAAAATACTGTAGTTGTATTTAAATACATTTTCCCACACAGTAGTTTGTATTTGTATTTAAATACATTTTTCCATGCGGTATTTTGTATTTTTATTTTAAATACATTTTCATGTATTTGTGCCTATCTCTGGCTACATTCACCTCGGAATAAGAATGAAACAGATGAATATTAGTGTAGATGCCACTGGGAACAGTAAAGCACATTATAATTGTAGTAAAAACTCTAAACATTTACACATATTACCTGGAATGAAAACAATAAACTCCTAGTCTTGAAAGTACACACTGTATGTAGTTGCAGTGGAGCGGTCTGGTCACATGGGAGTGTTTGGTGCCTTGGAAGGGTTGCATCTGAAATCTTGCAATGATGACAAAGCACCAATGAAACCTTTGGCCACACCCTGATGGAGAAAGAAAAGTACATTTTAAGTTCAAACAATGAAATGATGCCTTTTAAATCATTAACAATTAACAATGTATCAATATCAGTTAATTAAATTTGTGATGAAACAGAAGTTGCAACCTTTTTTTTTTGTTTTTTGTTTTTTGGCACAAATCCATTCCACAATCCATTGCACAACAGGGAGCATTGATGCTGACTGGATTTGTAATAGAACATGTACATTTCATATTATAGGGCTACCTCAAATAGTTTACACACGCAAAAACCCATTCAACACGTCCATGTTAATTTCAAATGAGCGCATTACTGTGGTTTACATTAAGTTACACGTTTCATAGATTTCGGTTAATGTTAGTAGTATTAAAGGGGTCCTATTATGCTTTTTCACTTTTTGAATCTTAGTCAGTGTGTAGTGTATGTTTGGGCATAAAACGATTTACAAAGTTACAAATCTCAAAGTCCACTCCAAAGGGATTTCGTTTTTTAAAAATCCATATTCAAGAACTACAAGGAACGGCTCGTTTGGACTACAAAGTTGTTTTCCTCAATTTATGACATCACAAATTGTAAATCCCGCCTACGGAAATTTGAATGGTTGGGGGGTGGGGAGAATGCTTGGTTGAGCTCTGCACATTTCAAAATCAAAACCCGGTGCGGGTGTTTTCATATGTATTTCTGGTGGAAACCAACTGTTCTCAGAAAATGTTGGATGTCATTTTCATTTCATCTTGCATATAATGGCTGATAAAGCAGCGTTTGTGAGCTGAGCTCTGTTTTGTCACAGAGTTGCAGGCTTCCGCTCTCCCGCTCCAACAGCGCCTCCCGCTGGAAGAGAATTTGCGGCCACAAAGTGTAACTCTGTGGGACTATAATAAATTCAACTGTATAACAGTTTCACTGCAATTCATGTTATAATGTTATAATTAAAGAACAATAAACATAATACATATTACCGTTGCACTTATCTGTACATAGTCAGTGGGGTTATTTTTAAGCTGTTGTTGACCCTATCTAAAACGTGATTTAGCCAAAAAACAACATTAACAACAACAACAATAAAATTACCACTTTAATATGTCTTGCAATATCCGTGCGTGCAAAGGTTCTGCGCGATCCTCTTGTTTATATTCTCGAGGTCTGAATTGATATGGCAATAATTGACGAACTTGCTGTTTTGGCAAGGGGCGGGGCAGTACTGAAACATCGTCTAAACTGTTCGCAAATCACAACGCACTGGGACAGCTAACCAATCACACATTTCGTTTTTCGGAAGGCAGGCCTTCATCAAACCCGGAACTAATCGAGTCGTTTGTGTCAGCTTGGGGAGAGAGGTATTGTAATATGTAAATTATATGAGAAATAATGCGATTTTCGAACCACCAAGCATGAGAGCATGTTCTAGTACACCCCAAAACAAAATCAAGACTTTGTAAAAGAGCATAATAGGACCCCTTTAAGCATAATGGCTTATAAAAGAGAGAAAGACCGCGCGATCTCTTCATATCTTTCCACGTCACGGAAACACAAAGATATCATACAACACGCCAAAATGAGCTAAAATTCATTATAGTAACACAGCTTTTGATATTAAGTGTTTTATGGATTAAACAAGGTGGAAAGACCTCATTCCCTTCACTTAAATTTCCCTCAGACATATCATACAACGCTTATTCATGTTTTTATGTTGGACGTTTGTGTATAAATATTTACGTTTTAAATAAAACATTTACATCTTTTAAATCAGTGGTTTTCAAACCGGTCCTGCAAGCACCTCACATTTTGTATGTCTCCCTATATCTGACACACCCATTTCAGGGCTTGCAGTTTCTACTAATGAGCTGATGAGTTGAATCAGGTGTGATAGATGAGGGAGACACAGAAAATGTGAAGTGCTGGGGTGCTCGTAGGACTGCTTTGAAAACCACTGTTTTAAAAAAACGTTTTGATAAATTCAGTCTAAGTACAATTATTTATTCAGTGTAACGTTAACTTAACTTACTTGACTTACCGGATCCCTGAACTTGACATGCTGTCTTATATCCACTGATATACAACTCATAAAACACTTTCTAAATGTCCACTAAAAAATCGAATATATTGTATGATTTTCTCGTTAATTTTAGTCTAAAAAATAACATTTATTTAGTGCAACTTACCTGACACGTGAACTTGACAAGATGGTGGCGCTGTTTCTCCCACGAAGTCACTCAGGCGCGTGCACGTGCAGAATGATCTCAGTGTTGGCTGGATTTGTTTTTATTAGTTTAGTCAACATTTAGCATTCTGAATGTTGCCTGGATTTGAAAAAAAACATTAATGTTTTTAATATATATTTGTGCAGACTTAAAGGCAGGGTAAGCGATTTTTCAAAAACGTTTTAGAAAACTGAGTCGGGCCGAGTACCAAAACAAACTTGTAGTCAATCAGCAGTAAGGGGCGTGTCTACTCATGATATGGAGGAGAGAGCATTCAGTAAACAGCTGAGCCGAGCGACAGAAAGATAGAGATGGCGGATAAAAAACAAAAGAGGAAACCGTCTGCGAAACGATAAGGCAAGAAGTAGGACCCGTGTAAATATCGGATCAGCTTTCCAGCGCTGGAGAGAACTCAAGGAGCAGAAGGCCTGCGATCGGACGCCGAGGTTGCTTTGTTTCTTCCCGATAGGTGAGTAACACCGTGTCTACACCGGACGCGGCGCGCCGCAACAGCTAAAGCCTGCCTACACTGGACGCGTGTATTTCAGGCGAGAATGTAGTTGTTTAAAACTCAAATCTGTGGTTTATTTATAAAAACAGCGCCTATTTGAAAATGTGCTTCTCCGATTTCGGAGACGTGAGCTCCACGCGATCACCGGGCGCTCAGTGCTCATGTATCCCGAAGAGAGGAGCATAACCTCGGCTAGTCCTTCTGACATTTGCCGCTGGCTCTGATGTCTCTGTAGTGGTTAAACATAAGATATAATTCATTTTGGGTAAATCTAACAGGTAATCTTTGGTCTTTATTCTATTGTTCTATTAATATGTTAAAATGAAAATGAAAATAAGCAATGTTTGATATAATATTTTGTTTCATTGTAATGTATGTTCCCTGAACTACATTTCTGCGGCTATTAATATGCTTAAATGAAAACGAAAAGAGGCAGTGGTGTTTGATATATTTTGTCTGTAAATACAGTGAGGAAGATTGCAGCAGCCAAGGCGAGCTGACTGATGTTATCAAGTACGCTGCTCTTTGCAGAATTACCGGACTTGCGTCATTCTGTCTGCGGGAGTTCACACTCCCGAGTCTAACTCGTGAAGTCCGAACTACCGAGGATGCAAGTCCGAAATTTGCGTACTTGGTATTGAGAAAGACCCGCAGACCTAACGTTAAGTCACCAGACTATTTGCCTAATCTTCTCGGTAGTTTAGACTACGATGGAATGCAGACTGCAACAAGTCTGGGGGAAAAAAATATTGTTCCAGGTAATTTTGCTGGAAAAGCGGCTTATGTTTCACAGAACTAATTGTTGCTTGGGTTGCGTAGGCTACGTATATGTGGGGCGGATCTATCAAAATAGGGGCGAGACCCTTTTGGGGTAGGGGCGTGTTTGTTTTGGTGATTTCAAATATCAACATTGGCTTCCAGAAATCGCTTACCCTGCCTTTAATATAATATGTCTTCTCAACTAAGCCAAAGCAATAAAATGAGTTCAATTTAAATATTTTTGCCCTTCCAACATTTTGTTAATTGGATTTTTTACAGTGTACTAATACACTGCTTAAAAGTATAATTGTTCAGAATTGTTCAGTAGCTAGTAAATTGCAATCCTTCAAAAAGGTTTTCAATAATTAAATGTATTTAAAAACAGTTATTTATATTTTAATATTATATTATGCATTTATATTATTTTTTGAACAAATCTAAATGAACATATATACAAAATATTTTTTGCTGAGATTTGATGTAGTGATGCAATTTTGTGTCATGATTACGCAATGACGCCAGTGCGCAATGACATCAAACGTCATTTCGCAACTTTTAGCAACAAATCGACCTTCCTTTAGCAACTTCCCCTGAAAATTAGTTGGTAACACTGGTTTTCCCCACTTTACACTAATTACAACTTAAGAAGTAGGAAGTAAATGTCTGATAGTATGTGATCGCAGCATAAGTTAGGCCACTTTGAGCATGATGAATGTATACAGGAAAAGTCTTCATGTTTGAGCAGATGTTTGCACATCTGTGCATCTTTTCTATGCATAATTTATTGCCTCATGGGGTTTGTTAAATACATTATAATTGTCCCTGCTCTATTGTGTTTGTGGAAAGTGAAATCAGAGTCTCCAGAAGAACAAATGCTGGATCACAAACTGAAAATTATGAGAGTCGGCAGCACAATATATGCACAGAAGTGACTCTGTCTGTGTTTTTGCATGTATTTGTGTCTACAAATTTAAAAGAGGTCTGTGTGTGTGCCTCAAAGTGAGAAAGTTGGAACATTTATGTCATGTGTTTTCACATGACAAAATATATTTATTTACCATGTGTTTAATGGCAAAACCCCCTCAAATTAATGAGGTCATTTAATATCTTGTATCATTTTGAGCAGACACATTGATATCCATATGGAAGAACGCTGGATCAAATTATACAACATAGAAACAGCCATGTAAGGGCAGGCTTTAGAAAACAAAAGTGACTCCAGTTTTAAGTCCGTTTAGAGCTGGAGAGTGAAAATTTGAAAGAAATCCAAAAGAAATTCGAACTGAAAAAGATTTTATTTTAAACATTTAAATGTGCTGACATCCTTTATGAGTATTTGAAGGAGAAAGTGAAAATGGCTTACCAAACGCTGCGATTTTTGTTGCTCTACTTCATTCTAAAAGGTGGGATTAAAATCTTATATTACAGATCTTTGTTTTATACACACTCTCATTGCTTTGTTTGCACAAAATGTTACTTTATTTGCATTCTTTTGTCTTATATGTTTGTCTTCTCTCATTCAGTTTCGTCTTTTTAACCCGTTCATTTTTGACTAAATTATGAATCTCACTGAATATGTGGGCTTATCTATTCCCTATAACCCACAGTAACTGCCATAAAACTCTGGTCTCCTCCCGGATGGATGATTAAAATGCCATGTCAATATGAATATGAGGCTCGAGGAAGTATCCAGCAGTTGTCTCTACAGTGGAGAAGCCCCAGGAACCAGCTGCTCTGTCACCTGATCAAGCACAAAACGTACAGCAACTGCACAGCTGGATATTCAGTGCACTACAACCCAGGGAATATTACTCTCATCATCACTGAGGTGAGGCAGGAGGATTTTGGGAAGCATGTGTGTTCTGTGAGCAAGCTTCATGAATTCTCAGACTTCAGCATCGAATTATACCGGAAGGAAGGTGAGGATGGTGCATTAAATTAAGATTCACATTAATATCTTTTTGAGCAGTGATGCAATTACCTTTTATAGAATGAATGCATTAACCTCATTAAGTTCTGTACTAGCTCACAGTAAAATCTTGTAATATGTTTAGATCTCTCTGTTGAATTACCAAAAGGCAAGGTAGATCAGTCAGGTACAGTATGTAATTGTGTTCAGTTAATTGAGAATTTCAATTTAAAGACCGTTAATAAATGGGTACAGTTGTTGAGATGGTATAGTTTATTCACTGAGTGCCTAACTTTTACCCACAGGTTCTGCAAAGGATCGTTTCTTCCTTCTTGGCTGCAGTCTTTTTGTATTCATTTTTGGGTGATAAAACGAGAATAATGTTCATCACAGACGAATGTTTCACACTTTTTCTGAGATAGGAGATGCCTGGGATTTATACATAATAGGAAGTCACTGTTTTATTATTGTTATTTTACATAAAAGCACCACTAGATGGCAGTATACTCATAACTATCACAAAACAGATTTTAAGCTATGAAGCCTACAGTACTTGATTGATGTTTAAATAACATTAATTAACTTTGTTTTGTTAAAAAGTACAATAAAGTACAATATTTACAAAAAATATATCTGCATATTAATTTGTGTAATTTTATGTAAGTTAAAATATAGAATATATATATTGTATATCTAATAAAATAATTCAATTTTTAATTTTATAGTTATACAATCTAATAGTTGTATATATAAAATTTAGATAGATAGATAGATAGATAGATAGATAGATAAAATTCTTAGATTGTATAATTATAATGTTTAAAATTAGCGTGGGTGTAAAATAGTTACTGTATTTAAATTCTTTCAGGCCTATCAACCAAGCTGCTTTGCACATCATTTTTGTCACTAATTCAGAATGCAGTGTTTGTTTAAAATTGTTAATAGTGGGGGTGTGTTATGCCAAATCAGCATGTCAAATAAATGACAAAATAAATACAGCAACACAAAGGTTTTAAAATACAGAGTGACATGTTGTTTACCAAGTTATTTGCCTTTTTGATGCTTGATTGATGCTTCTTTAATCAGAATTAATCTAGGATGTGATGAAATGACACTGCCAGAGTGAATGCTCATCAGCGTTCATCTTTACAGACACATTCTCATGTCTGTGACATGAGCTCACATGCATGAAACAGTTTCAGCACATAAACACGGCTGTATGTGTGCCTGAAGGATTCTGGCCTGACATGCCTGCCTCCTTCTCAAAGACAATTCTGCCTTAGAGCAATTAATGATCGACTTGCTATTTTAGTCAAAGTCATACGACATATCAAAAGGACACTAATAGCTGGAAACAATGATAGTTGTTTACATGTTAATTCATAAAGATGCTGTGATAACAAATAATGTTTTCAATGTTATAAATTCATTGTGGCTAATGTATATAAGTTCTTGGTTAATAAGTGTCTTGAATTATATATTATATATTTAAAAATGTATAAAGAATGAAGAAGAAAAAAGATAAGGCTTCCATTTAAACAAGATGCACCAGTAGCTGTACATGTGTAACTGGAATTAAGCATGTCATTTGAGATACTGTGCGCTAAAGTACCATGCATGAGACATTAGCTTTATTCATTTTAACCTGTCAGCACAGAATAATACATTAGGCTTTGACCTACAAATTAAGGGTGGTACATTTTTTTAACTATTGTGATGCCATGTAGCACACTGATGGAATCAGATGATACCATACCTTAAAAGGCTTACTACTGTGTGGTACTCTACCATGGTATTTACACTATATTGTTCAAAAGTTTGGAGTCAATAAGATTTTTACTTCTTCTTTTCTTCTTTTTGTTCAGCGAAGACACACTGAATTGATTAATAGTGGAAGTAAAGACATTTATAATGTTAAAAGATTTCCATTTCAGATAAATGCTGTTCTTTTGAACTTTCTAATTGCCAAAGAATACAGGGGAAAATCTATGTTTACACAATATTAAGTGGCAAAATTAGCATATTAGTATTTCTGAAGGATCATGTGACACTACAGACTGAAGTAATAGCTGCTAAAATTTCAGATTTGCCATCACAGAAATAAATTACATTTTAAATCATAGTAAAATATAAAACAATATTTCACAATATTACTGTTTTTATTTTATTTTTGATAAAAAAAAAATAAAAAAAAAATGCAGTCTTCATGAGAGTAAGAGACTTCCTTTAAAAACATTGGTACTTCCAGGAATACCATGGTCCACTGTGGTGCACGATATTCAGAGAATCTTAATCAGTAACTACCCTTATACAGAGACTTACTATGGTAACATAGGAGGCACCTTGTTGAGGGTGCTGTTGGGCCCTAGTAATTCTCAAGAATCAAGGGTTTATGGGATGAAAAACAATTCTGGGGTAAGAGAGTGTCATTTCATTTCAGATTTCCATTATGATTTACACTCATGGTAGTGGATGTTAAATGACAGAACTGATAACATCTGAATCATCAGATTCAATTTGTTATATAACTTCCACACAAGCTGTTCATTTACATCCAAACACGACTAGAAATATCTTATTTAACCAGACAGGGAGGGTTGTAACACTTTTCAGTGTATCTGCTGGATCCACAAAGGGTTCACAGTTTAGGACAGTGTATACAGTAGGTTAGATTTCACACAACTGTGAGAGTGACTAACTCACACCCACGCTGTCTGTTGTGTTTTTAGAGTTGTTAGTCTGTGCTTTATGTATTTGTTTCCCAATTTAATTTGCTCTTTTTATTTCAAATGTTTCATATTTGCCTACCTTTTTGAAATAGCTACAATAAAATGGGATGGAGGGTGGTGATTAAGGATGGCATAATAATGATTTTTAGGTCAATTTTATTACCACAATACATAAATGCACATCTTGTAAAAAAAAAAATAATAATAATTTTCCAACCCATCTGATAGTGGTAAAGGTTGTTACATCAGACGTTTGTATTTATTAACAAGGTTTAGATGTTTATAATGTAAGTTGTAGATTTGTATAGCCTATCTATGCGTACGATTTTGAGACGAAATGAGTTATGGACATAATTAAAACAAAATGTGTTAATTACAATATCTGCCACGCCTGGTGACATAAATAAGTTGGCACAAAATCGCACAAATCTAGTCAAATAAGCTTCTTACACCGATTGCGTTTTGGTTTTGTCATACAGTAAAACATTTTTAAGTGTTATAAACATAAAAAAAACGAAATATAGAGTGTTTGCACCTTCCTATGTACTTAATATTTAATCGATAATAATTCATAGGAAAGCCCATATGAAGAAAGCCGTCGCCTGTGATGTGGAGTGTGTCGCGCGTTCTGATTGGTCCATTCAGCTGAAGCGCACATCATCTACAGGCAGGCAGAGCGCATTCAGAGAGCTCAACACACTGAAAGAGAGTGAGGCAACATCTTTACCGATATATTCATCAATCATAGTTTTATTGGACAACAAATTTTAAACTTCACAAACCTGTCATCTCAAATCGTTATGGATTGTCGAAACGTAAGTGAAGTCCGTGTTTATGTTTGCACAGCTTCAAAAAGAAACTTATGAATTATGCAGATTTCGGTTATTTGTGACAACAGACTAAATGTGTGTTATGTTACAGTGTTTGCGATATACTAGACATTTTCTAAAGGTCTGTTGTTTAAAAATACCATCAATGTCTGATTTCTAAACACTTAAGGTAAAACTGAACTGTAAATGTCGTTGTTACATAATCCAGAAAGAACAACAACTTAGTTGAGTTAATATTTTAGGATTTAAGGAACTGCTGGACACCAATTACATTAAAATATTAAACTTACAAATTAATTAAAAATTTAGAGAGAATCTGCATTATGATTACAGAGCCAGATTAATCAGCTAAAACCAACCATTATCTAAGTGACTTTATTACAACAAGAGGATACAAGAGAACCTGCTGTACTCAATTGTATCAATGTCTGGGCAAAGGAATCACAGCTTACACATATATTTGAGGAATATTAAAAGTTTTACTGTTTATGAAAACAATGATTGCCCTATTTTTTTGTTTTTGTCATGTTTTGTTTTTAATCTTTTTATATTAGCAGTACAGAGAATGACACTATAGTGTTAATATTTCTCCACAGGCTTTTTACTGTATGAAAGGATTGAAATTCCTTAAGGAGATGTGCTGTGTATGCAGTTGTGTGTGGTGAGAAGGGTCACTGGTTTGACGTCTGCTCTTGTGCATTCATAAGTGCTGATTTTCAGAAGTGACATGTCTGTGTCTAAAGTTAGAACACTTGAATGCTTGATCAGTTCATCTTTACAAGCTCAAACACAAGCTTTGTGCTACTCTTTCCACATTACATATTGATTAAAATGATTAAATAAACTAGAGACTGAAAGCTGTGACTGGTTAATGTCAAGCTGGCATAATTGTTCCTTCCCATTTTGTTTTACTCTCTCTGTACAGCAGGACGACAAGCAGTCAGTTGATTACACAAGTCATCCATTGCGTGGGCTTGGAGTTGTGTGTTTGTGGGAGGATTCAGAACTTTCTAGAAACAGCAATTATCTGTGTATAATTTGAAGATGTGGCTGTGACTGATGAGACAGATGGTCATTTGCATGTTCCAAATTGATGGGAGATCTTTCTGATGAGACATACTCACAAGTGAAGTTCACACAAGATGTTCCTTGATTGATGACTGGTCTCAGGATCAGCTCCCGTCAAAGCTCTGTTGCTAGGAACTTTCTCAGAAATGTAGTTATTGCTTACCTTTGGTGTTGAACGCAAATCTAAGAGCATGTAGGTAGAATGTCAAAGGTTTTTTTTTTTAAACATGAGGGACTTTATGGAGAATAATCACAGTAGGAGCCCTCAGGTCCTTGTTTGTTGTGTAATAGATCATTGTTTATCCCTGCATAATTGTGTAGAAACCTCAGAGGAGCATCAGGCTTCCACCTCACTCAGCTGGATCTTCACACTGTTAGTCTGCGAAGCTCTGAATGCTTTCAGCTTCAGTCCCTTGACTGTGACGCACCCCCAGCAGGCAGGGAAAATTAGTCGAGCTGTCGGAAACTTGAGGCTCGCTAGGGACCGCTGACAGCTTGCATCCCACTGGATGAGGAGAATAAAAGAATCAGAGAATTCAAACAAAAAGAATGTGCATTCCCCTAAACGTAATGATTTACCTTTAAGATACCGTGTAATTTAAAGATTTCAATTTTGAGAGAAAGAAAAACTCTTTTAGTGAGAGAAACTTAAAAGTTAATGGAATAGTATTAAAGGGATACTTCACCAAAATAAGACAATTCTATCATCATTTACTCTCCCCAATTTCTTTGCAAACATGAAGATATTTTGAAGATTGTTGGTAACCAAATTGGTGACCATTGACTTCCATTATACAGTATGGGCAAAAGAAATCACTGAGACGTTTCATAAATTATCTTCTTTTACATTCCACAGAAGAATGAAAGATTTGGAATGACATGAGAGTGAATAAATGATGACAGAATTTTCATTTTTATCCCTTAAATGTTAGAGAGTTTTATTTGCTGCAATTTACCGTTGCTGGATGTTTTCATCAAAATGAAGCAGTATGAACAGTAATATCAAAAGATTAAGTTCTAAAAGGAATCAAATGATAGATATATAATGCATTATTGCAATATTATAAATGCTGGAAAGCTCACACAAATGCTGAAAACCTCACAAATCCAAAAATAATGCATACAGGTGTATGAAAACACATTTACCAATATCTAAACCTAAAGCCAGTGCACAGTTGCTCCCAAAGGAATTTTCTAATGGGACCTTCACCAAAAACTGGGCTGGTGAGAGTACCATTAAACAATTCCTTTGGGAGCAACAGAGTGCCGACTTTAGGTTTTGACATGACTGTTACAATACTTTACCATTAGCCACTTCAGCAAACAACACTGTAAAAGTGAAAGGATACCACACATTCCACCACAATCTTTAGAAGAACCAACATACGGTAATGGCAATTTCATAAGCATTTTACATTTTAGTAAGCTGGTGGCTAATTCATATGAATTCATACAATTTAATACATTGATCTGCTTACACTTTACTGACAGTTTTCTAAAAATCATGTTTCTGTACAAATCACCTCGTACAAATCCACCTTGTAAAATAGTTACGTTTTCTCGTGAGATCAGTTTGAAAGAACCTCTGTAGGCACCTTCTGAAGGTACTTCAAATATCCTGTTGTGTATTCAAGATCAATATATAATTTTAATATATATTTATAACCTTCCTCAAAGCCTTTCCATTGTGACAGGGTTAAAGAGGAACTGTGGACAATCTTTGGAGTTCTTGCAGGAACTTACTGGGTTCCTTTTTGTAAGTTCCTCAGAAACTTGCTCTGCAGTCTGCAATCATTTTACACTTGGTGTTCTTGATACAGATTGGTCTCATGTGGTATTACATAGTGTGAAAGTTCGTTGACACTTCAAGGATCTGTAACTGTTCTTCTTACATGTAGTCATAGCTAAAATGGCTGACTGTGTTTTATCTGAACTACAGGAAGGATGCACTCAGCCACAAGATGAAGACATCATGGACATTCCCCTTGATGACCCAGCCGCAAACAAGGCTGCTGCTAAGATTCAAGCTGGTTTTCGAGGTCACATGACCAGGAAGAAAATGAAGGATGACAAGCCTAGAGATGAGGTTAGCATCAAGGGCCCTACATGAAAATACATTTTCCAGGGGCGACTTTAGTTAGCCTACCACAAAAAAAAAAAAAAAAATATATATATATATATATATATATATATATATATATATATACTGTAAATCTACTTTGATTTACAGATTAGATTCGCATTTGTAAATGACAAATATTCTTAAATCACTACTAAAATGATCTTTAAGATATGTCTGCTTTGTGCTATAGTTGTGGGTTTGCATTAATTTTCAATAACTCAGTGGCCCATCATCATTTTTTTCCAATTATAGCACAATTACCACATGATCTCAAGACATTTGTGAGGTTTGACCCATTGAAATGTTTTTATGTGTAGAACCACATCTTTCCACCTCTGATCTTGCTTAGAAACAGCACAATATGTAAAAAATGTCCATAAACAGCACAGCAGAGAAAATGTAACTGTGTGTTTAAATCATTAGTGTAATTTTTAAATCCATCAGCCAGCCCTGTAAGTCATTATCCAATTACAGGTTAAATGTGTCTGTGATTTTTGTTCACTCCCGGGAAATTAGGGTTGATCGAAATCCTAATCAATCTTAGATTATCTTGTAGTCCATCATGTATTGAAAGAACAATACCCATTAAAGCCATAAAGGTTCTTTGGAACTATTGTTATCACAAACTCTACACAATCGTTTCTGTCTGGAATCAGTATTTTCCCAGCAGACGTCAGTATGGTTAAAATGGTATCCTAGCAATACCGCCTTAATTGCTTGTTGCTAAGCAATAATACAGATGGTACCCAGTTAATGTCATGTGAGCACCCTTCTCAGTTCTTTTGCCTATGTATGGTAATGTTTTAGACAAAAAGAAAGCTATTTTACAAAAATTTGAAAAATGTCTTGCTTTGAATGCAGCAGGTCTATTTCATGCATAGGAACACAACACAGTCATTTGTACATGCCAGCCTTTCATAAGCATCTTTCAGGAGTTTTGTGCAAAACAAAAACATGTGTCATCTGTTTCAGAAACAACGAGAGCAGAAGTAGCTAAGAGGACTGCCATCACCACCGCCCGATAGCACATCACTGCAATAACCAGAGCTCTTTTGTTTAAAAAGAACCCTTCAGTGTATGATATGAAAGCATCGACATTCAAACTACATGCAGAGTTTGCCACCTGACTAGCAGACTCTCTCACACTTTCCTCTTCTTCCTTTAGCATTTGAGTGGCTGTTTCTGACTTGATACAGGTTCACAGCATGACATTATAAATTCGATTCATTTTAAGATAGAAGATTGTTTGTGATCTGTCAGCTTTCAAATCTGAAGCGTTTTTTTCTTGTTGCTTCAAGCAAGGCAAGCCAAATACTCTGTCTGGAGATTTGTTGATTTGTTTGAAGTTGTGCTTTACTTCTTTGGCTGTATTGAATCTTACAATATACAAGTATGCATTTACTAAAAGTCAATGTTTTTTCTAGCATAAATTTTGTTTATGCCTGTTTAATAAAGCAAATTAAGTTCCACATATCAGCTTTCTGTGTTCATTGGACCTGTTACTATTGGCATTTTTGTGTTGAAGATAATAAATATGTTAATTACAGCTGATGGAAAGTAACTGCTCAGATATGTTTTTAATTAGTCGAAAGATGTGGTTTACATGGAAAATATATGCAAGCCAAGCTGTGCGATACACTGAGAATGTTATTCGTATTTCCAGACAGTGTGTGTCAGATCCATGTGATTCAGTGAAGTATTCCCACAGCTTAATCAATCTTTCAAACAGTGAGACTGTATCTTTCAAAAAGCACAGATGCTCATTAAAAATGGATTTGCTCAAATGCACTCCTTGCGTGCTGCCATGCCTGTGTGGATGTTTTTTTGTGCATTTGTGTTTCTGTACCTGTCTATTTGTATCAGATCATCATCTGGTAAAATACAGCATTTCTACCTTGTGTTCTTGTAGCTCAACTAGAGCACGGCATTAGCGGCGCCAAGGTCACATACTGATAAAAATGTATAGGGCAGATGTGCTGTAAGTCACTTTGGATAAAAGCATCTGCGAAATGCATACAGATAAATGTAATGTAAATGTCACTGGACTGCATTCTTGAACTTATTGCTCAGGGTTTTAAAGAAGGAGGTCTGTAATACCTGTAGAAAGCTCTGTTAGCATTCCCATTAATTTCAATGGCAATTGCTTGGTTGGTGCATGAAATCGCAGAAGTACACAATTTGAAATATGCCATCTTTAAAAAACTTTAAAATAAAACTGCGAACTGAATGTCATGTTTTCAGACACTTAATTGCATTTTAACTGCAAATAAATGAAAATGTGTTATGGTTTAAATGTATTTTAAATGCAATTAGTTAAATTTTAGAGTGTTTTTGACTTGCTCAAATAGTACATGCTGTATGGAAGTCATGGCCTAATGGTTAAGGTTGTGGGTTCGAGTCTCAGGTCTGGCAGGGATTGTAGGTGGGGGGAGTGAATGTCCATCGCTCTTTCCACCCTCAATACCACGACTGAGGTGCCCTTGAGCAAGGCACCGAACCCCCAACTGCTCCCTGGGCGCCGCAGCATAAATGGCTGCCCACTGCTCTGTGTGTGTGTTCACTGCAGTGTGTGTGCACTTTGGATGGGATAAATGCAGAGCACTAATTCTGAGTATGGGTTACCATACTTGGCCACATGTCACGTCACTCTTACATATATGTAATTTCATAATTACATTTATTGTCTTTGAAATATGGTTAAAGTGTGCTGCCGAATATACTGACAAGTATGAACTTAAATATATTTGTATTTACTTGTAATGTTTAGAAATATTTGTAATGAAGTTGTAATTTAGTACATCTAAAATCTATGAACTTAAACATACTACTGAATAACACGCTACAGTTAAAATTATAATCAAGTATTTTACATATTACTAAAATAAGTATTTTAAAGCACAATAAAAGATTATTAAAACAATTATTTGAAATGTACTTTAAACTTTGAATTGTAAATTATTACAAAGCCCACTTTTTAAAAGTGTACTTAAGTGTGTTAAAACCACAGACTTGAAAGTGTACTCTCTTTAAGTGAAAGGGATAGTTCATTCAAAAATGACAATTCTGTCATCATTTCAGGGAAATGGAACAGGAAGTGCTGAAATGCTAAATGTCATTCTTGCAACACTCTGTAGTGGAGAAATAGGCAAAAATGTCACAGGCCCATAAAATCCAGTCCTGCTTGAATCCTGGGGGGGGGGGGGGGGGGTTGTTTGTAATGCCTGTCCAAAAACTTATCACATTAACATATTATCCATCCATCCATTTTCCAAACCACTTATCCTTAGTAGGGTCGTGGGACATGTTATCTTGTTCTAGATAATCTAAATAGCTTTTCCAGTTGTGGTTTTGTAGCAATAGTTACTTATTTAAGCAGCACTCCATTATCTCTGTTGTTTTTTTTTTAGCACTACCATAACCTATGGTTACATTTTTTGTAATTCAAGTCTGTATGTTTAGTTCACCAGAGGGCAAAAAAATAAATAAAAATTGCATGTTGCATGATAAAATGGGCAAAATCTAAAATGTGCTGATCTCAAGGTGAACATATTAATAGTGTGTAATATATAGTTTAAAGATTTTGAAGGTTAAATTAGGGGTCTCCTGGCAAAAAGGTTGGGAACCTCTGAACTACACCATGCTAATCAGCCAAACCCTGACTTGGTTAAACAGACATTTTACCAGCAGATTATTTAGCTGACATCCCATTCTTCCCATAGAGTGCTCTTTGTTGGCAGCGAAAGAGTGCCTCTAGAACTCATGTTTTAATTACAGTACACAACTCACAATGAGCAGGAGAAAGTAGAGCGTGTTGTAATTATCTCTTCCTGCCCTGTCCCCTGACAGAGTTTTTATTACATCTACTCGGCCTCCTCAGTGATATCAAGCAGTTAAAACAGAGCAGTGGCACAAGACATAGCTGCAAGCTATGCAAGTGTAAAAGACATATTATATGTGGTTAAACATCAGGGTGCAAATGTGTATTGATTCTAGGCCCATTGCACAGAATTGCTATGGGGCCACCTCAAAATCACGTTCAGTGTGGGGGTTGGTAATCTCAAGCAGGCCCCTCAAAGAAAAATGTTGTGGGCCACTCTCAGCCTCTGGGACCTATGCATTCTGTCCCCCTTTTCACCCCGTTTGTGATGCCCCTGCCCATGAGTATAAAAAGGCACCTGCAATACATATCATCAACTCTTGTGTCTAGGAGATGTGAAGGCAAGCCCTAGACATGGCAACGAGACGCAGCATCTCATTCACCTTCTCAAGGAACCAGGATGCATACTCAATCCAAGACGTTCCCTTTCAAATTGGAATGTGGACGCTGCGTCATAGAGTTGGTGCTATGGGAAACCAATACCCACTGCAACAGGGGTTCTCAACTCTGGCCCTCGAGGTCCACTTTCCTGCAGAGTTTACCTCCAACCTTGATCAAACTCACCTACCAGTAACTTTCTAGTAATCCTAAAGACCTTGAATGGCTTGTTCAGGTGTGTTTGATTAAGGTTGGTGCTAAATTCTGTAGGAAAGTGGACCTTGAGGGCCAGAGTTGTGAAGCCCTGGCCTGCACTACACCATGCTAAGAAAATGTCTGCCTCACTAAGCTGTGAATATGCACAAACATTGTGGGAATTGCATAAATTGACTCAGCCAGAGTCAGAAGCATGTCAGTTCAATGGGTGCATCCCATGTGAGTCATAGTGGTGATATTCCCTAAGCTAATATTTCTACTAGAAAGATTACCAATCTTTGCAAAATTAGCACTTCATACTAAAACCTTCGATGTTGCCATTCCTCCAAGAGGGAGGATATATCCTTACAGTTACTCAGGAAAGGGAGGCAATGAGAGCAAGACATAATGCAGTTTTCCCAGTAACTCTTATCACCCAGGCACTAAACCCCAAGGGAGTCATAGGGGAGCTTATGCCCTACTTATAGCTCATTTCCACCGACCGGTACAGGTCAGTACAGTACAGTACGATACGATTCAGGACGGAGCACCCTGATCCAGCTTGCGTTTCCACCGCCAACAGTACCCTTACTTGATAGGCATGGTGTATGCCGGAAAGCGATCGACAATAAAGTGCGACAATAAGCAAAACTCTGCCTCTTTTTGTTAAATGTCAGTTTTAATGAACAATAATAGCCATTATAAAAGTATAAGTACAAAGTATAAGAGGCTTACATAAGAGGAAATAAAGACAAAAGCAAACAATTCAGTCAAACGTATGCTACAATGTCAGCGCTGTACTACGGTAAAGTTCAAAATAAATATATCCCAGCAAACAATGACCTGGCGGTCCACCAGCACAAATTCAGCGGCTTAACACGGTCGGACCACCGTCGGCACACCATCGGCATCTAAAAATGAATCTAAAAATGCTGTCGGTCTGCCGGCGTTTTTTGGGTGGCAAGCCACCAGCGGTTTGCAGTGGCTGGGCCTCCGTCGGTACACCAGTGGCAATCAGAGGGTCTGTCCTGTGTTTCTACTGAGCTCTTACATGACATCTTTGTTTTATAAATGTATATATTTTTTAAATTTATGTTTTACAATACATTTTTACAGTTTTACAGTTAAAAGGAACCTAAAGCACTGAATAAAATAGTGAGAGTTATAATTATAAACAAAAGTTTAGTATAAAAATACTACAAGCACGTTTTTAAATTAAATAAATAGTTTGAATGATTGTAAAAAACAACAATACAAAATCTTATAAAAATAACAATAAAATAAAAATCTATAAAAATTAAAAATAAAATAAAAATAAAAGTGCTACTTTGTCCCACTATCACAGTTTACATGTAAGGTCTGTTTTGGGGTTTGTTTCATGTTCATGTTTTCATGTCTTTTATTTTGAAGTTTGGTTATGGTTCCTGTTTGTGTCATGCTTCCCTTGCCCTCATGTCTCCTTGCTATTGGTTCCCTTGTTCAATGTGTCATGTTCTGATTGGTTGTCCAGGTCATGTGTCTTGTTTCCCATTGGTTGGTTCTTGTCATGTGACCCTTAGTGTTTGCTATAAGTAGCCATGTCCTTGCCTTTGTTTCTGGTCGTGTATTAATGTTGTAACCTGCTGTTGGTGAGTCTAGTCTGTTCATGCCATGTATGTTCATGCCATGCCAAGTCTGTTTCATGTCAAGTCTGTTTCAAGTCAAGTCTTCATCTGTTTGGATTATGTTTGGATTTTGGATATCACCTTGTAAATAAACTGCACTTGGGTTCTCACTACGCTCGCCTTCAGTGGACTCTCTGACTGTCCTTGCAAAGTTGGAATTGCCCCTCTTTATAGAAATAGCCTTTGTGCAAGCCAACATTGTAGCTTCCAAGTTCAGGAAATAGTCCTCTGTATGTGCTGCACACACTCTAATATTTGCATTGTACTGCTCTGGAACAGTGTTGTAAATACAACTTAACCACTGATTTCTAGTTGTGTCCTCTTTTGGAAGCCCAAACAAAGTAGTTTCGCTTTCACAATGAAACAGCATCTCCAAGACATGGCGCCGGCGGCAGCAACAATACTACAGCGAGAATAATAGTTCCGCCTTCTTTCATTGCGTATACGTTTGGGCAGTGTTATGAAAATCTCCCCACATCGTGACGTAGAGATGTGGGGGCGTGTTTGAACGAGCCATTTTAGGGGGGCGTGGCAGAGTCTTAACTTTTATAAAGAATATCTCTTTGGTTTTGAGACTTTAGTCTTTGCAACTTCAGGGATCTTATCTATGCACAAACAGCTTGTAACACTCCAAAGAGAAAGGAAAACTTGAAATCGCATCATATGACCCCTTTAAAGTATACTCGCCGTGGATGAGTGCGGACGGACGAGCTCTACATTCACCTCGCGCATGCGCTGTTGTACGCTCACCGTCCGCGCAGTCTCAGAAAATTTCCTGTACGCGGACAGGGTGCGCGGCTGTCCGCGAGCCCTCTTGATGACGAAAATTACGTAATGCGGACAGGCGGACGGCTGAAGTATACTTTGGCCTTAGTGGCAGCCTGGCCCGCCGCTCCTTAAACGTGCACTAAGCGATTTTTGAAAAACGCTTTTGACCGCAGTGTCTGACCGAGTCCCAAAACACACTTGTAGCCAATCAGCAGCTTTCCAGCAGTGGAGAGAACTCAAGGAGCGGAAAGGGCTTGAATCGGATGCTGAGGTTGCTATTTCTTCTTGATAGGTGAGTAACGTTGATTTTGCTTTATTTCACACAACTTATCTGTGTTGGCTTTTGGTTGAATATGCTTGTGTCATCTTCACTTGCCTCTATTATGCCTGGCATTGAAACTGTTTTTGAATGCACAATCCTTTTTAGTTTCACTTTCACTTTCAAGATTCGCATCGCACGTACTGTTATACTATGGAGCGGTACTTACCACACATTTTACAAGATTGGATGCTTGTCAGTGGTGGCGATCTGCAAATCATTCGCCATCGTCCTCAGTCATATCACCTTACTCTTACTCTTACCTTTGCTCGGTTTCTCTACATAATCCATTCACAATTTGGAGAAAAGTATTTGTCTAAGAGGACCAAACGTCTTCGTATCATACCTGTCAACCCTCCCGTTTTTCCCGGGATTCTCCCGTATTTTACCATTCTATCCCGCTATCATCCCGTTTAAATATTTTCCCATATTTCTCCCGTATTCTAGCTATAAAAAAATAAAGAAATAATAAAAAAAATCCCACTGGGCGTATTTTATACGTTTGCTACATTCACCTCCGGTAAAACTCCCGTAATTTGTATAGCCCAAACCTCAGTATATGAATCACGTCAATATATTCCAAGGTTGTCCGGTTGCCAGATCTTGTATGAAACGCATCCTTGAAATGCATTCTGATTATTTGCGGGTGGGTAGCGGGTGGATAAGATAAAACATTAATGATGCAAATATTAACTACATTTTCTAAAATATGAACGTGTTTTAAATATTTTTTTTTTTATCAGGCATACGATTTCGTTTGTGTGTGTGTGTGTGTCCGCCTGTTCGGGAAGTTGCATTGACAGAAAAGGTTCTTAAAGACTTAGGTGGTGCTTAAAAAAAAAAAAAAAAAAAAAAAAACTATACATGTAAATTGAGATATAGCTTACACTTCAAAAGGCTATGGTTTAATTGATTAAATATGAGCACTGCAAGTTTCAAAGTCAGGTGCTGCACTGCTTTATTTACTACCGGGGAAACGGTTATATTCCGGGCAAAAAGACTCCGCCCCTTCCCCTATAGACAAGCCACCCTGCACAGAGTTGAGAAATAATAAAGGCTTTAAAATTTTATAAGACTTTAAAAATGTGTTCATGGCTATGAAGGTAAGATATTGATTATCGAGTATACCATTATGATGTAATTTAAGAGATTAGTCTAACTGCATAAACAGTTACGATAGTGTTTATTTGTCAGCGTTTAAATGTACAGTTACGTGTCTGGGTACTTTCTTGGGATTACCAGAATCTGCAAATAAAATTATATTTTCTTTAATAACATGAAACTGTATGTTGATTCCACTATCATTATTTACGGTGTTGCAATTATTTTTTTCCTCAGTTTCTGATAAGATTGAGGCAGGGGTTTCTGTGAGTCTCTATATAGCACATATAAAATGAGCTTCACCGGAAGATTACTAGCTGGCTTATCTTTATCCGGAAGTTCTAAATAGCGCTCCGTGCATATGGTCAGTTGCATACCATACTGTACTGTACCGAACTGTACCGCTCAGTGGAAACAAGACATTAAAGTCCCCAGTGTTGTAGCGTATGGACGAATCAGACACACAATTTTGCATTTGATTTAACAAATCAAATTAGTTCTTTAACAAATGGTCACAGACCCCCCCCCAC
>JAFVLL020003309.1:0-15180 GCA_021397915.2 Tor tambroides | reverse complement strand
AGTTATACTTGTTTTATTTGTTTACTTTGTGTGTGTGTGTGTGTGTGTGTGTGTGTGGTGGGGGTGGGGGTGGGGGTGTAGACCAAGTAGCCTAATATGTTTTAGACAAAAATTGGCGACCAACTTAGTCTATGTTTAGGTTTTCTCTAAAATTAACCTTAAGCGTCAAGCCTTGCAGGTTACCAGACAACGCACAGACTAAAAAACCCGGTCATTTTCATATGTAGTGGACTTGACGACAGAAGAATAAATAGCCTAAATAATAAAAGAAAGAAAGAAAAAGTAAATATTAAAATGAGGGCTTATAGGGAGCCATTCCATGCATTCTAGTGCAACACTTGCTCCAAATAAACTCCACTCAGATTTCACTCCATATTGCTTATGTACAGTAGCCTGGGCTCTAAAAATGCATATAGCCTACTGTATAACAACATACAACAAAAAATACTTAAATATGCATACTCTTGGTTCCAGTTAACAGAGAACAGTCCACATGCTAATTAAATATTCTTGGAACGCCGCTCGGCCAATCAAATTCGAGGACTGGAACTAAACGTATAATTCAGCTGTACTTTTCAGCTCAGTTTATTTAGAGATTTTTAATACATTATGCGCCTTTTATCTCAATGTAAGACTGCAAAGACCCGCTGGAGATGCACGTATGAAGTGGAGAGTTTCCTCCATCAGCTGCATCACTGCGCTGGTGCTGAAGGAGCCGCTTCCTGCTGTCTGTCATCGCGAGGATGAGGAAGATGCCGTTCAGCAGACGCAGGACTCACGAGCGCGCTCGTGCCAGCTGAACGTCGGATCACTTTAATCGATCGTGACATTGTGGGATACAGCGATTGTACGTTGGCCAATTGAAATTTCGTCTTTCTCGCGAAACCTCTGCCGTTGTTCTGGGGCAGATCCGTCTTTAAGTCTCCCTTTGAGATGTGTATTGATCTTTTTTAAAGATGTCGTCATCCTATATGTTCATGGGTCGGTTTTTTGAAGGGCAGAGATGTGGAAGTGAAGGAGCACGTTCATTCTCTTCGTTATAACGCCTCGTCTGTTGGATACTAATATCAGCCGCGCTAATGGAAAATACGGTGAGTGTTGGGTAATATTATGCGCAGTGTTATCAAAGGCTTTTATGGCCATGTTATATGGGAAAGAGTGACTAATCAGGAGCTTATTTTACACTGAAATTTTTTACAGTGGGATGTAGTAGTATTACATAATGTGTCTGCGAGCATAAATTGTTTCTAATAACATCTGTGGGTGTTTATATTAAGCATAATAACGCTCAGAAGTTTCGTTTGTGTCACTTAAGATCAAGTAAAAACCAAATGTTCAAATTATCAATAAAAATAATTCAAAACATGATACTGTAAACATTATAAATGTGTTTAACAACCAAATAACTGGTTTTATTCAAGTCAAAAATGTTATTGTTATTCACCAACAAGTAATTTTAAGGGGTCTGATCAAGGTAGAAGAGAAAAAAAAATAGTTTATTTATTTATTTTTTATTAAGGTGCAGTTTTCTTTTATCTTTGACTACTTACATTTAAATCAAGTAAATTCTCAAACGAGTAATTCTGTTACCTATAATATGAAATCAACTCACAGTTTATGTGACCATTGTATAACTGACTTAGGCCTAGAATAATATTTTAGGATTATTAGGATATTAGAGACTGCAAAATAAATAAATAATAAATATTTTTTGCAAAACATTTTGCATTTCAGGGTCATCTTTGTTGGCATTATGTCCCAAGCCCCCATTAATTTGCTGACCCTAGTGTATATTTCAGCAGAACTGCTGATAAAATTCACGGGGACCGGAATCCAACTATGGGACCCCAGTGAGAAGGCTATAGTACAGGACAGTGGTTTCCAATCCTGATCCTAATCAAACACACCTGATTCAACTCATCAGTTCATTAGTAAAGACTCCAAGACCTCAAATATATGTGTCCCATAAGCAAGACATCAAAAGCGTACCGTGTTGGTGGTACTTCAGGGCCAGGATTGGGAACCACTGCTATAGGACCTTAGTGGGCCCCTCTTATTACAGGGCCTTGTTCAATATTCTCGTTTGAATATGTTGCACTACAACACAAAATATTTTACCAAAATATTTTATAATGAACTCCAGGTTTTCCATTTCCTCACTGATGAGAGCAATCATGGGGTGAGCGAAAACATAGATGCTCTGATATAAATAGAGAAATGTGAAACTCTTGAAATGCTGAAAATTTACATTAGAGAACTGGAACAGGCTACTGTAAATATCCCTGTATTGTTTGTTAAAGGGGTCACAGGTGGTCTCGCTGGAGCGGCAGGTAGAGAGTGTGGAAAGGAGCATTGTGTTCCTTAGACAGGAGCAGCTGTCTCTGCTGCATGGACTACATCTGGAGATCTTGTCCCTCCAGAAACGCTGTACAGGTGTGTGTCATGACCGTTCCCACAGTACAGCCATCTGCATTTGATTTTGAGTTGTTGTACACACATGAAACATCATGCATAATTGAATTGAGCAACATTTCATTTATCAAAAATCAAAACTAATTTGATGTCGTTCCAAAAATAATGTTGGCACATGATTTAATTGAGTTGCCGTGCCCTAGATGCACAGATCCTGTGCTGAGAAGAGCAGGGTTGCGTTGCTCTCTTTGATGGCACAGACTGCACAGAGAGAACCACGGGTCAATAGCTTCCTGTCAGCGCAGGGTTTGTGTTTTCCCTCTCAGTAATATAGGACACAGCCTTTCTACCTGAACATTGCTGGAAATGTGCTGAGCCAGCTATGGCAGAAAAACCAGCACACTGCATATTCATCTTTTTGCTCTTCTGTCCTGTAGAGCAACAAATCATGCTAGTTTAAAGCCTTCTCGGTATCTACCACACAGGAAATCAGTTTTTCTTTTGCAACCCCTTGATATATATTTATACCGTTAAAAATTTGGGGTCGGTAAGGTTTTTTTAAGTCATATTCAACATTTATTCTTTCATAAATACGGTGAAAATAGTAATATTGTAGAATATTATTACAATTTAAAACAACTGTTATCAATTTTAATATATTTTCAAAAGTAATAGATTCATGTGATAGATTTAATAATAGATTTTTGTGGAAACCGTGATATTTTCTTCATGATTCGAATAGAAAATTCTAAAGAACAGCATAATATTTTTTGTAACATAAAAAAAAATATATATTTACTGTCAGTTTTGATCAATTTGAATGCATCATTGCTAAATAAATGTATTAATTTCTTTAAGATAAAATCATTTTTCCCCCAAACTTTTGAATAGTAAGGTAAATTATATTGTTTAATTGAAATGAATTATTATTGCCTTATTTTACTTATTGCTTTTACTTCCATAATCTGACGCATGTCCAAATGAAACGTGTAGGGTGGGACATTTTTATGCACTAAACAATTAATTGAATCATATAAATGCAAAACCAATACTAATTTAGGACGTATGTCATGATCTATAATCATCCTTGAATGTATTGTTTTCAAAATGTTTTAACAAAGAAAAAAAAAAAAAAAAAGCTTAGAAATAACAGTGTCTGTCTATTACTTACAGAACTTACACAAGAACTCAACATGAAGCCCCCAGGCAGGAGTGAAGCAGGTGAGCTCTGTTTCCTTCCAAAAAATATTGTTTCATGTATTTGTGAGCAGAGTTTTTGTATTTTTAGCACGGGCGTTCAGTTATACACAGCAACAACAGCAGTAGGTCTATTTAATACAACAGCATCTAGTATCTAGGCTATATGCAGGTATATATTGATATTTGTTACTAGATCACATTTGAAAGACTTTGGCAAGCATGAATACATCATAGTGACTTTGATAATAAATACAATTATCCACTCGACACATCTTTTGTTGTTACAATTCCATATAATCTTCTAAATTCAAGTGATTGATTTGAGGCAAATGTATGTTAAATGACTGTGTCTTATGATTGTGGTAATTTATCTAAAAAGCAAACCAATCGCACATTAAGAGGCCACTCATTGTTAAGCAGTAGACGACTCCTCTCCATACTGCAGGTAATCCCTCTCTCCTCCAGCCCGACGCAGCCTCATCCTCCCACAAATTGATCCTGCCTGCGTTTTCCTCTGCTCTTGCTGCACAGTCCCAGTGGGGGTGTCCAATTACAGCTTGTTTTTTTGCTGAGACAAAGTTGGGCAAGGAGACAGAGAGGAATAGCACAAGAAAACTGAGAATAGAAGAGAAAAAAAGAGATTTTTAAATTACAATCAGTGGTAGGGAGTTTTAAAATCTATTTGTGTGAATGACTAATCATTAACTAATCATGTAATCGGTTACTACAATATGAGCTTAATATACACTACCATTCAAAAGTTTGGCATCAGTAAGAATTTTTGCTTGTAACTTTTCATAAAAGAATCATTTTATGTATATATATATATATATAGAAAGAGAGAGAGTGAGTGAGTGTGTGTGTGTGCAAAAACAGATAACTCAAAAATCATGTTTTTTTTATCCTGCATTCCAATTAATATCAAACTGCAGTTGGGTTGTTTTGACTGAATAATAATAACTAAAAAAATACAGCTAACTAACACAATGAAAACATAACAAAAAACATGATTTATGGAAATTAATAAAAACAGAGTTATCTGTTTTTGCAAATAAACTCTTCATATACTTTTTGAAAACTTTTTGAATGTGAAGATCAGGGTAAATTTAACTTATTTTGTCTTCTGGGAAACATCTTCTGTAGCCTCTGAAGGGTAGTACTAAATGGAAAAAAATATGATGTTTTGGCAAAATAAGAAAAATGTACACATCTCCATTCTGTTCAAAAGTTTTCACCCCCGGCTCTTAATGCATGTTTTTTTCTTCTGGAGCATCAGTGAGCGTTTGAACCTTCTGTGATAGTTGCATATGAGTCCCTCAGTTGTCCTCAGTGTGAAAAGATGGGTCTCAAAACCATACAGTCATTGTTGGAAAGGGTTCAAATACAGAAAAATGCTGGAAAACCAAAGAATTTGTGGGACCAGAAGGATTTTTCTGAAGAACAGCAGGCAGTTTAACTGTTCAGGACAAACAAGGGACTCATGAACAACCATCACTAAATAAAAAACACAGCTGTGGATCATTCAGGTTAGAACACAGAATTAAGAATCAAGAGGATGTCAACTTTTGAACAGGGTCATTTTTTTATAAATTCAACTATTTTCTCTTGTGGACTATATGTAAACATCTTTTATGTGAATTATCTTATTCAGGTCAGTACTAAATAAACAATAACATGCATTTTGTATGATCCCTCTTATTTTGGTAAAATAATTAACATTTTGCCAATTCTGAAAGGGGGATGTAAACTTTTGACCTAAACTGTATGTATGTGTGTATATATATATATAGAAGATCTATGTAGAATCCAATATTCCGCAACACAACTGTTTTCAACATTGATAATAGTAAGGATCATGTGAATGAACAACTGAAAACGAGTAGCAGCTGCTGAAAAAACAGCTTTAAACAGCAAAACTGTAAACAGCTTTGCTGTCACAAGAATAAATACCTTTTATTTTAATGTCTTCTGTACTACAACAAAGCTGTTATAAGTAACGGCCTACTTGCAAAGCTTCCAGCATCAAGATTGTTAGCATGATATTCGTTTTCTTCAACAGTTCAATAAACAAGAAGTTAATAATGTGTATACTTATATTTAAGACACATTATTACCAATATATTATGTATTTGTGCTCTGCCAGCAAAGATAATTCCAAACAAATGTATAATAAACCTTTACGTCGCTGAGCAACACATACGTAGCACTTGTGTTCCTGAATAATTATTGTGTTGATTAAATAATTCAATTATTAACTCATGTCGCCACCTACTGACGTAACAGTGTAACCTGCAGCCATTAAAAAATAAACATACTAACAGTATGTCCAGAACGCAGATGCACAGGCAAGCGGAAAAGTGAAAGATTTAATGCTGAAATAAAATAACTTTATTTCCCATGAACAGGAAAAATAAACTGCTGAAATAACTGTGTGGCACGTCAAAAATAGAAACAGGGCGTGTTAACTGATGCTGTGTCGTGACTAGCAAAGCCTGATTACAATGTAATACTTCTTTGCTGGGAATGATTATTCATCTGAGATCAAACATCAGCATGTTTTGGATGTGTTAGTTTAGTCTTCAAAGAAGCCCAAAGGAGCGAACACTGTTTGATGAAGGAAATGATTTCATAATTTACAAGCATATTGCATGCACAATGTGAGTATTAAATGAACAATCCTCATCATTTTTTGACGTCTGTCGCTTCTTATCTGCACAGATGCCTTTGTCAACTGATTGTTGTCGACATCTCAGTTTCATTACACATTCTATTAAAAGAGTCAGAGGCAGCAAAGAGTGAACTCAATGAGGAACAGTGGAGAGATCAGATTTAGGGATCGGATAACACAGCATTTTCTATAGTCACATTGTAAGCTCATCTCAGTCTGGACACATGGGGTGGGACGGATAGGCTAGCTGTGAATTCAAGACATTCTGGACAAACTGATAGACAGAACTGTTGCAATAAATTTTAAAAAGCGAGTGAGACGAGGGAAAGATGCGGAGCTCACAGCAGGAGGTCATCAGGTTCATGTGGATCAGGTGTAGTCTGACACTGATTCCTGTAACTCATTTTCAGTCTACTTAGCCTGTCATTTATCTGAAAGACATTACATTAATGTGAGCGTAAAGACGTTTTCAACTGGAAAATACATGTTTTATCCTTCATTTGTTTGATTTTAGTTAAATGACATGTTATATGGCAGCCACATTTTCTTACTCATAATTTACATCGTGTCAGATATGTGGAATTTACAGTAATGTGAGAGTGATTTAAGATTTGTTAATAGTGCAGTATATCTTTACATTTATTCATTTACCACACATGTTTTTCCAAAGTGAGTTTCTAATGAGAATTTTTGCTGTGTACCAGCAATTTACTTCACATTTGCTCTATGCTTTGTGGGCACGGTAGTCAAGCATGCTCAGGGAGTTCTTGTCCTAGACATTTAATGTGTCTGATAACCCTGAACAGATGGCACACCCTGCCAGTAGCCAGACCAGAGTTGAGATTAGTTGATTTGGATTTACTCAGTGAGTCTGTAATCCTTGGGCACAGAAGAGCCTTTTGTCTACTTTCCTCTCCCACATCCAATTACCTTTTAGATCGCAGATTAGTTCGAAATTTGCTTTCACGGCTAAATCTGATTTATACGGAGGGGCTTGTACATATTAGTCATGCCTGTTTCATGTCACAAGGTGGATCATACATGAGATCAAACACTCATTTGTACAGTAGGAGAGTGTGGTGTTTAGCTTCTGGGTCTTCACTTGCTCTGGTTTGTTTAAGCTGCATGGAAAACTTGGGCTAAACTCTAGATGTGAATTACAGGGGGGTTTAATCCCCCTACTTAAGGCTTGATCCCACCAAACAAGGTCAAAAATTTAAAAGAGTTTTCAAAAGTACATATACCTAATGTTTTAATTACACATTTTATCCTCTACAGTTTTTTTTTTTTTTTTTTTAAATAAATGAATACATTTTTCAGCATGGATGCATTAAAGTGATCAAAATTGACAGTAAAGACATTTATAATGTTACAAAGGTTTTCCATTTAAAATAAATGTTGTTTTTTGAACTTTATATGCATTACAAAATCCTGGGCGGGGGGGAATCACGGTTTCCACAAAAATATTAAGCAGCACAACTGTTTTCGACATTGATAATAATAAATATTTCTTGAGCAGCAAATCAGCATATTAGAATGATTTCTGAAGGATCATGTGACATTGAAGACTGGGGTAATGAAAATTAAGCTATGCCATCACTGGAGCAAATTACATTTTATAATACATTCTAATAGAAAACAGTTATTTCACATTATTACTTGGTGTGCATAAGAGACCTTATTCAAAAACATTTAAAAATCTTATAGACACTATATAATGAACAGTTCAACAATGTTTTTAAATGTTTTCACGTTGTAGAATAAACTTGATAACGTGGATAAAACATTGATCTCTCAGTATATTTAAGATTTACAGATCACAAGTATGTCACACAATATTTTAGTATTATTTAAATGGTAGTAATATAATATATTGCATTATACTGCAATATATTTGTTCAATATAGACAGTATATTATCTATACAATATAATATAATTTTATTCAAAATGTCTCTAAGATTGTCTGCTGATGTTGACAAATTTGCTTGGGGCTTCCGAAGACAATTTAAGTTGTTCAAGATGAACTTGAAACAATCATGCCATGACTATCATTTCTTATAAATATTCCTGTAAAAACTCAACCTTCTGAAAGTTGGATAATAAGCAGTGCTTAGACTTTCAGACCATGTCTGTAGTTTATTGAATCATTAATCACACTGAATCGAGTTTTATTACAATAAATGTGTCTGTTCTATATGTATTCCAGAGGTGAAAGAGGAGGAAGAGCAGCTGGAAGCTCGTTGCCAGGAGGTGGAGGAGCAACTGCAGGAGCAGCAACAGATCCAGAGTGATGTGCGATGGGAGCTGAGTCAGAAGTCGGTCCTGGTGGGTGCTCTCCGCGCCAGTCTGAAGGACAAGGAGCGCCGTTTCCTGGAGGAATTAAAACACCGCAGCCACAGGACCACTGCGCTCAACACCGAGCTGCAGAAGCAGACGGAGGTGGCTGCGTACCTGTCCTTCCAGCTGCATTCAGCCAAGCAGAAACTCCAGCAGCAGAAGCAGCAACAACACAGGAGGCCGGCCCAGCCCGGTGCGGACAAGCCTCCCGTCCACCCTTCGCCTCAGGCCAGTGCCAGCAGCCCCACCACCATCAAACCCAAACGACGGAGCTCGAGCCGGCCCTCCTCGAATCTCCGCACCGAACGTGCCAGGGAGTGTGTGCCACGCGAGAGGGTGACGGGCCCCGAGGAGCCGATGGCCATGCCTGACCCCGCCCTCTTCCTCTACCCCTACAGACACAGATCCCGGCTCCGCCCACCACACAGACACGCCCTGCAGGAAGCAGAGGGGGAGGAGTTAGAGGAGCTCGATCAGGGAGCTTCAGTAAGCAGATTGTCAACAACAGTAGCTAAAGCCACTGCGACCACTGCATCCACTACAGAGAACAACGCTGAATGAGTGTTTCTTTTACAGTTCGACCTGCTTGTTTTTATGATATCTAAACCTGAATTGCACCTTGAGCCCCTTGGGAGAACCTTTGCATTGTGACAGTGACAGAAACGTTTATATTTGCAATACAGTTTGCTTTTTTTACAGTTTGCACATGCGGTGATTATTAGACCGAGGAGAGATTTTTGCTTACGTTCTTGTTGAACCAAAATCGACTCGTGTTTATGTTGCTGTAAGGCATTTTTGTAATCAAAAATGACCCTGAGGGCCTCAATACACGAACATGAAGTGCTCCATAAGGCCTGTTTTATGCATCCTGCATCTGCAGTGTGTAGTTTTTTACTGGCTGTATTAACAGGTTATAGCATTCACGCTGACATTTGTGCTGCCCTTACATTAACTGCTGATCTTTTCATATTATACTACGTCTGTCGTCACTGAAGTTGCAGACAGGTATAGATGGGTAGATATTTAAAGTAGCAATGAAATGAAAGTAGCGACTGATATTTTCTTCTGTATTGTGATGTACACCCAAGTGTAACAGGTTACTGAAATAGAATGAAATGCAAAGCGGGGACTTGGATCTAGCCATCGGTTGTTGATGGGATTTTGGGATGTGGCTATTGCACTGAAAATGAATGCTAACTTGCAGTCAGTCTTGGAGGGATGGAATTAAAGTGGACTAAATGATTGAAGTCCTGCATAAGTCACCAGAGAGAAGCCTGTCGTTTTCACTGGAAGAAAAATGGCACAAGGAAAAAAAATCACACAAAATTATTCAGACAAACATGCATTTACCAAAAAACAGGATGAATTTTCAAATCATACTTATTCTTCTTAATATCTCTTGGACATCTGCGCACAATTGGCAGGTTTAGGGATGTGGGGTAGGTGCGCATTATATGTACGCCAAAATGCGTATTATATGCACGCCAACAAAGTGCGTATCATATGCACGCAAATACTGTGTGTTATATGCACGTCAAACACGCACTCAAGTCAGTTTCTATGTATAAATAGCACGTAAAATACAAAAAATTGTGCTATTGATACGCATTTTTAGTGCAGTATCGCATATTCTTTGCCTTTTCTCTTTATTCTGCTCTTGTAATAACAACTTAGTTATTGTATTAATCCGTATCAATCAATATCACATTATCTATCTAAGTATTTCACCGGCTTATACAGAAATCTCTCATTTTTCTTCCTAAAGAGAGTGCTATACACTGACTTAATTTCAGCTTCCATTACTGAGTGGATCGTGAAGAAAGGAAATGCAAGAAAGGCTAGAGTGCATTCTGAATGATCCTGATGTTTTAAATTCGGTAAATGACAGAGGTGTTTTAGTTAACACATCCAATCATGTAGTAATAAAGTGCTGATTTGCAATTTGCAAGTAGAGGGTACGATTGGAATCCTGATCGCACCATCAAGATGCATTTGAATGTTAATGCAATTCGGTTAAGATCCAGATATGAGCCACGTTCATGCCAGATCCCACAGCACAAAACACGTTTAAAAGGCAGGATACAGCTATTTATTTATTTATTAGCATTATAGGCATTGATGGATTTTTTTTCGCATTCTATAAAAGATGTCTGTCATGTATGTTCAGTAAATCTGAATCAGAACATCTACACTTCAAAGGTGTTTGGCTTTCATGCAAATTGCTATTTGGATGTAAATGCAGTCACCTCTTCATTTAAAGTAATAATTCCTAATTGCACACTTCCAATAACCATTTTAAACATTTTAGCCTTTATTAAAAGGAAAATGCAATGTAGTAACCCAGAAATTACTTTATTTGGAGCTGCCGAAGCGCTGTCGGTGTGAAAGCGTGTCCCTGCTGTTTACTTGCTGCAGACGCAGGATGTGCGAAACAGGCTGAAGTCAGTGTCCTTGTGAACTTGTTACTGCTGAGTCTTTGTTCAGCTGTGTTTTTTTTTTAATCTGTATGCCCTTGTTGTGGAATAGCTCATCTCATATATTTCTGAATGATCAGGTTGTCTGTCTGGTGTCACCACAAGTGCACTCTCTCAGCCCTCCAGATGCGATGGGGATTTTATCCCCTAAATACTGCTTCAGTCAGACAGATAAATCCTGTGTGAATGAGATCTATACAGCCTGAATAATTTGCTTAAGTGCTTTATCTGGTGTATAGTGTGTTTATATGTGGGCTTGTTGATTAGAAGAGAGTGGGCTCAAGGGTCAGCGCACCATTGTTCTGCCATCATTAAATGAGCCAGTGATGCCCAAAGGACTGATTAGCTTATGCTGCTTATGCTGTAATGTTTTAGTCTGATGTTGCAGATAACATGTTTGCATTTGTGTCGTTAGAATCACAATGCTATTTGTTTTATAACTGTATGTGGGCAGGTATATGTACATATAACAGGAGATTTGATGACTAATAGCAATGTGATACATATCGCAAACATATTAAGTGTTTGTATTGCAAAGCTTGCAAGCTTGTAAATTCATAATATGCAAGATTAGATGTGGTGTGGTATAAACTGAGGCTTAACTCCTGCTCTTAGATGTGTAACTAAGAGAGGGTCAATCCATGGAAATGGATTGGATGAGAGTGGCAACATTACCTTTCTTGACAACTAACAGACACTAATAATTTAAAGCAGTGGAGGGCCACAGCTCTGCACAGTTTAGCTCCAACCCTAATCAAACACACCTGATCCAGCTAATCAAGCTCTTCAGGATCACTAGAAACTTCCAAGCAGGTGGGATTTGGAGCTGGTTGGAGCTAAACTGCAGTGCTGCGGCCCTCCAGGCATTGAATTTGAGACCAATGATTTAAAGGAATAGTTTTCTCAGAAATGAAAATGTGCTGATATTGTTCCCACCCTCAGGCCATCCAAGATATAGATGAGTTTGTTTCGTCGGGAGAAATTTAGCGTTACATCTCTTTCTCACCAGTGGATCCTGTGTAGTTAATGGGTGCCGTCAGAATGAGAGCATCAAAATAATCCACAAGTAATCCATATGACTCCATTCCATCTATTAACATCTTGTGAAACCCGCGTCGTAAGAAACAAACCAATCATTAAGGCATTTTAAATTAAACCATCACTTTTGTCCAAAATATGAGTCCATAATAACCATAATAACGCTTCCTCCAGTGGAAAACGTCCACCCCCTGTTGTCCTCTCACATCAAAATCCACCAACATATTTGTTTAGAAATGTTTTGGACAGTTTCTGATTGTAAACAGTGCTTGAGCTGTGCATATTTATCTTCGGATTTAGACATTACTGGAGAAAGCAATATTATGGATAAAGGACTTGTATTATAACCATAAGCAATAATTTGAGGTTAAAGCAAGTTGAAAGCATGTTTTTCTCACAAAAACCTGATGGACTGGATTCATGTGGATTACTTGTGGATTATTGTAATGTTTTTATCAGCTGTTTGGACTCTTATTCTGACGGCACCCACTCACTGCACAGGATCAAGTGATGCAATACTAGATTTCTCTCAAATTTCTCTCAAATTTTCATTTTTGGGTGAACTGTTCTTTTAATAATGGGGCCTAAAAAGTAGGCTATACTATAGAGGACCTTTGTGTCACAAGCCTGTGACAACAAACATCATTTTGCAGAATAATGTGACAGTAAAAGATTTAGTAGCATCTGTTTGAAACTGAGCTTTTCTAAAGATATTTACAATTGTATATGTGGTATTTCTCTTTGCTTTATTAGATCAGATGATAATTTTGCTTTGAATATTGAATATAAGGTTGTTAAAAATCCAAATATGAAAAGCAGCCCTCACAGGGATTGTTACCGAATGCATAAGATGTTTCCTTTCATCTTAAAATTGTGTCTAATTTGACACAGCCCTAACAAAGTGATATTTGCTTCACTCAGGGTCTGAAACCTTATTTTGTAAATGTGTACTCGTATGCCTGACACTATTTAAAAGGCCTATAACCAGTTTTTGTATTGTATCAGTTCAGAGATAAGGAGGATTTATAATGCAAGTAGGTTGTGTTAGACTGTGATACATCATATAATCACATCCACTAGTTAATTAATAGATTTCTGTTTTCAATTTAATGATTCATCTTGGAAACAAATTGATGCTAATGAAATGCTTAATTGTTCTTAAGTTATTTATAATTGTGATGTTAAAGAGATAAGCAATACTGCCTCACAAGATGACTTCTACATAATCATATTTACAACATTTTTGAACATTGTGGTGAATTGTAAACAATAATCCATAGATACAGTACATGCAATATCTGATTGTTTTTTTCTGATGTTATTTTGTAGTCTCCATTTTCATGAGCAGTGTGCTTACCAAGATTTGATTTTATTTGGCTTTTTTGATCTTAAGTATGGAATAACATATCTTCCCTTGAACTGACTGTTATGTGGTAGAGGTTTTAAAACAGCTATATACGTTTTCTTGTTTTAAAGGACAGGAATATGACTGGGAAAGAAGTGATTAGAACCAAATTCCATGGGAAACTGCAGTAATGTTAACACTGTATTTGCATGTTTGGCCAATGGCCAATAACAGACATCAGTGTCGTGTTTCACAAACAATTTGGAAAGTCCTGAAATGTACACAGTAATTCAAATCTCTGATGGCCCACAGGAAAATTGTGCAACAATAATGTCGCAATAAATAATCCACTGTTTACTCTATAATATGTGATTAAAGGGGTTTATTAAATCACTGTGTCAGTCGTTATTCATGGTTATCAACATACCAACATCATTGACTAAAAAGAAAAAAAAATCCTAATCACTCTGAAATGTAAAGCCATACTCAAGAGGAAACCTTCATTACATTTAAAGCAAGTTTTATAACCAAATATCAGAAATGTTTCTAATAAAACAATGAAAATATGATGCTGACTCAATTGCATGACAGTTTTACAGATACTGTAAAAAAAAGTTGTAAATATTAATTACATATTTTTCAGTGAAAGAAAGGTGTTTTTCAGGTTGTTGTTTTTTTTAAATACCATTTAAAAAATATTTTTTTAGACAAGTGACTGAATCATGACTGCAACAAACCAAAATGAGACACGTGAAAATAAAATAAACACCCCTATTAGTAAAACTCATTAAAAAAACCCCCGTAATACACAGAGATGTGTTCCTATATTTGACTTCATTGCAAGGTTAGAATATGCCTTAGATTTCAGGAATTATGACACAATCACAACATAGCTTTTTTATTAAACATGATAAACGAAATGCACATTTATAATTGCATTCATCAGTGCAAATAAATAATTTATAAACCAAGGCACACCAATAAAGTTTGGGGTAAAATGTACAAATTAACAAAGATGGGTCTTTTTATTCATCTTAAGTCTCTTCATCTTAATTTCAGGCCTGTTTAGATATTGGAAATGATGGAAAATAGTTAAAAATAAAACAGAGGTTTTGTCTTCATACACTTACATTTAAGCATGTACCTAGAATCAACATTCAAAATACGATATAGTATAAATAAAAAATAAAAAAGGATCCAATTGACCGTTCGCAAGAGAAGGGTATAACTGCAGCCCGGAGATCTCCAAATGGGGGCGGGAACTCCAAAACGGAGTGGGAGCTCCAAAATAGGGCGTGGCTTCCTCCCATTGACAGACAGGCACATGACACGCATGCGCAATTTTTTCTCCC
Organism: Tor tambroides; assembly: GCA_021397915.2. Lineage (NCBI taxonomy): Eukaryota > Metazoa > Chordata > Actinopteri > Cypriniformes > Cyprinidae > Tor > Tor tambroides. The sequence goes on along the minus strand of JAFVLL020003309.1, from coordinate 353 downwards.
ATTCAACTTCAGCGCAAACTCCGCCCCACAGCTGATTCTAAAGATTTTATTGGTTGTGTCAACCATAGTGTTAATTTAATTTCCTACAATATGCTACAAAAAATGCTAACCCCTAAACCTACCCCACACCTGACCCTAACCTTAACCAGTGAAATTGGCGCTGAAAAGAAAGTTGCAGTTCAGGAGATAAGCAGTTAATAAGATTATGCGATATGATATCGCCGAGCCAGGCCGTTCCGTTCCGTAACTCCCCAACCGGACCTCACCGGACAATGGCACCTTTTTAGTTACACCCAGCGTCACTACCCAATCCTACCCTGCGAATTTCAAGCCCCGGGACACCTCCGTTGCTT